>BRDA01014078.1:0-15039 GCA_036984385.1 Crenuchus spilurus
CACCTCATCATAAAAATCAACATCCAGTGTTATTAGCAGCTAAGCATCTTAACACCAAAAGCTGTAAGAACCATGCTGCAGCCCACAGTTCCAGGACCCGTTGGATGGGGAGTGTGATCGCTCTTTGTCTGGAACCTCCTCTTCGACCTCACCATCAAGGGTGGCCCTACCAGGAGCATAGCTCCAGATGGTATCGCTCTTAGATTCAAAGGTTCTCTCAAGCTTCTCCACCACGGCAAGGTAGCGATCTCAGGAGAAGAAGTACTTATTACATTAAGTAATAAGTAAGACAAAGATGTAAATCCTAAAAAATGGATGTGCACAAATGAATCAGTTTAGCGATTAAACTAGAACAGGAGTGAGAATAATTATATTGTATGTTTCTCAACAAAGGGTCCGCAAAGCACCGTCAGGGTCTGCAAAGCAGATAAGAATGTGGGACATAGATTTAATAATTTAGAATACATTTGTTTGAAAATGACAAAATAAAAATAAGTTGTTTTTAATGAAATTATAATTATATGTACTGGACAGTATGTGTGCTGTGTTAGAAAAATAAACAGTACATCTTCTAATGTTGATGAAATTTTGACATTAAATGAAAATTCAATGAGTTCTGCAATTTGATTGGCTCCTCTAACCTGAAAATGTTCCCCAAGTAAACCTCCATTAAATCTTCAGTCATTAGCAAGTGGCATGAATATGCTTCTCCATCAATGTCTGTGTGTATATAGGTATGTGTTCTGAAAGAATACCAACCAAGTAAGTGACGTGATTTTGGATATCAGAACTCTGGAAGATCAGATTCACGCGTATATTATCACCAACTTTCAGTTCTGCAGCCTCGAATCCAATGTGGAGATAATTTTTGGAGCCTCCTTTGGTAGTGTAGGCTTGGGCAGTCATTTGCTTTACATCCTGTCTGTTGTCTGATATACCTGGGACTTTGGTTTTTACCTGTGAGACAAATCATTTGAGTTAAGATGCATTTTCCAAACTATACAAATTATTATACACCTGCTGAAGATAAAATTAGATTAGACCATTATAGTGCAGAACTTCTGAATGTTAGTCTTTATGATTTGGGTACAGCATCTAATCATCTATTCATCTTTGTGATGTTCTACATTTCTAAGATTCACACAGAAGAACATTTAAACCCACTTCTGTCTAACCAACTTCATTTCTGACTATTCTGAGTTGCTGATTAAAGATTCTGCTTCAAATAATCTATGTGTAAGTGTTGACTTTGAGTCCCAAACAAACAGAACCGAGCACTGAAGGGCGCCCCCTTGTGACAAATCAGGGATATATGATGACTCTACCGAAAATCAATTATTTCTGGGATCAACAATCTAAAAGCTCCTACATTTTTACTGATCATACATTTTGAGCATGTTATTATATTACAAATCAAAACATTTTCTGGATCATTTGAAGAATGCCTTTTGAAAAATAATTTTTTAATGTAATGTATAAAACCCCAACTGACACAATCCTAAACAATACCATGGACTGTAAAGGGGTTAATTTTTGTTTTGGGGAGGTAAACAGGCCATCAACTTTCAGTAATTTAGGCTTTAACGTTTTAATATGTCTGATCAAGTTGATAAACAGCCATTTTATGAAGACTTGTGAAATTATGACTTACAGTAATTGGTAGGCTGCTGATGCCTGTCTGGGTGTTGACTGTAAGCTTTGCCATGCCATTGACCTTGGTTCGACCCATCATCCCTCCAGGAGTGATCTCCACATCCACGTTTTCAGCAGGTGTCTGGTCAGGATTTGTCACATAAACCTGTTCAAATCAGAATCAAATAAATTCAAGTCAATTTAAGTGAGGCTTTATTTGTCATTACAGCTACTGTAGATACAGTGGTGTGAAAAAGTGAATGCTTGACATTCTCCTTCAGGATTTTTTTTTTAAATCTGAGCTAGAGTGCCCCCTCTTTCCCTGATACTTCTGCCACAATAATAAAATGAACAGCAGTATGTGAATACAGTAGAGTGTTTAATTGACATGCTTCATATACACTTACATTACTGATAAGTATATCACATCTTTTTATATTGACTAGGGTTGAACCGAATACTCGTTTCAGACGAGTATCCGGTACGGATAAAGCATCTGTGACGAGTACCATCATTAAACGAGTAAAACTCGTCAATATCCGAGTTCGTGCTGAAGGAAAAAAAACAGACCGTTTTCACAATCTGTGATTGGCCCGTCACACAGATTGCCCACCCCTCCCTACACATCTCTGCCAGAGCTGTGCACTCTCACTTCCTCTCACAGTCACTCAGTCAAACAAACACACACACACACACCTTAATTGACATCATTTAACTTTGTGTGGAAAAAAAATGACAAGAACGTTAGGCAGTAAAAATAAAGAAATAATTGAAAGAAAAAAATCAGTTTGATCATAAAATTTAAAAAATAAAAATAAAAAAGGAAGTTGTGTTGAGTATGACAACTCTTGTTCATGCATACCTAGTACAGTGGTGACCCTACTTACGAGCGTCCCTATTAACGAGTATTCCAGGTAAAACGAGTCGAGATCTCGGAATATTTTTGTTCCAGGTAACGAGTAGCGTAAATTTGTTCAACTATGCCAAACCGCTAGGGGCGCGGCGGTCGTAGCATCCCCTAGATGCTAGCGTAGAAGAAGAGGTCAGTCATTACCTTTGACCGCTGTCCAGTGAAAGTGAAAGTGCTAGTGAAAGCGACGCTAAGGTAGCAAAAGTTAGTGAACAAGAAAGTTAGATACATTTTACTTTGACTTTTCATATGATAAGTGTAACCATGGAGCCACCAGCCTACACGAGCACCGTCGTCGTCTTGTTTATGTTTTAAAAAACCATAAAAACACATTATTTAGCATATTAAAGTATACTGTATGTTGGCCGGCTGACACGGATTAATCAGTTTTACATGTATTCTTATGGGGAAAATGCATCCAGCTAACGAGCAAACCAGCTAACGAGCAAACCAGCTAACGAGCTCGGCTCCTGTACGGATTAAACTCAAGTAGGTTTACTGCTGTAGTTCATAATTTCCTACTGCATGAGTTGTATTAATTCATGCACTTAAAAATATTCATGTTCTGAGTTTATTTAAAAAAAACTTGTTCTGTAAATAGTTCTCTTACTTTTGTAATAAAAAACATTGATTTGATTTGAGGCTGTTCTGTAAATAGTTTTCAAATAAACAATACATATAACAACTTCTGATCAATTCATATACATTTCAGACTTAAAATAATGTACAGATTTAAGCCCCTCCGATTTCCAGGTAAACTACGCCCAATTCCGGTTTAGACACTCCGAGTACAGATATGGGTACAGATCATTTAGATGGTTGAACAGATACAGATAGTGGTGTTCTCGCTCATCCCTAATATTGACCCTTTGTTGTTTTACCACCCAGGTATTTATACATTTATATATAATTTGGTGGTAATGAGGCAGGACAATGAGCCAACCTCTCACCTGGGCTTTAAGGTCCACCTACAACCCAAATAAGCTCCAGCTTTATGGAGATAGAGATGGGGCTTCATGAAAATTAAGGACAGTTTTCATGCACACAGAGAGATGGGTAGTCAGAGTAACTCTGGGGGATGAGCGTACTGGCTGAAAGCCATAAGATAAGCATAACCTATGGAGAGTGAGCTTGCTATAAACCTTACTGGGCCTTACATTAGATTATTTAAGTTTATTTGGTGCTTGGTGATCATTTTGGTCAAATAAAATATGTAAATATAGTCATTGTTGATTAGCTGAGACCAGTTTGTGTGTGTTGTTTCTATGTGAAGATAACCACATCGTCACAGGGGGGCAAACCCGTACCAAGAAGTGTCATAATGTGCACATTCAGTTATTAAAATAATGCAAGTCTGTATATTAATGCCTCTCTAAGAGATGGTGATGTGGTAGGCCTACTTACTGCATAATGTGGTGTTTCTGAATTTGTGGGATATGTGGAGTGGTACCCGGCAACCCAACCCAGTGGCATTGATGAGCAAATGACAATGTGTGTCTTCACTGGACTGTGCCATAGGGGTGGTCATTGAGGGTCTATGTTTCAGTTCTAGTCACATATTGTTTTTTTTTTAAGTGAACATTTCCTTCATCTGGACTATGAACATTTTCCAGGAAACCACACTCTGCCTAACACTGCAAAGGACATTTGCATTTGGAGATTTCAGCAGAAAAACACGTGGGTTGTAAATGACTGCTCTAGCTCTTAGTTAATGGTCTGATTCTGAGTCTAGATACACCTATCAGTCACACTGATGTGTATGAACTCCAGCACCACTGGGACACTCGACTGTAATACCATGTTAGCGTTCCGACTGTGCTAAATGGACTACAACCCAAATAATATCTGGACAACAGTGGTCCTGTGGTCAGAAACTGACCAGTGAGATGAATGAAGTAGAGATACACTGTGTAACTGAAAACACTGTAATGTAGACGTTTTAAATAAAGTTGTGTGAGTGTAAATCTTTTATACCAGAACATCAAAAGGCATTCCTGGTTTGAAGAACTTTGCTGTTCTTTGGAAGTGGATGGTATACGGCGATGTTACGATCTGAATGCCCCTCCTCTGAGCTTCCACCATTTTACTACCTGAAACACACACCCACAATGATTCTACCAATGCAGAACATTTCCATGCTAATAATGCTAATATTAGCAATAAGAAAATATCACTACACTTGAGTACCAGAATATTATGATACTGTATCGGTTGTCAGTAAGTTGTACACGTGTAAAGATTATCAGACAGTGGTTCATTTTTTTGTTATGTTTAAACCCTCAAGCATTAGATGGCAGTGACTTATCTTCAGCCATTATACTCTTCTATACTCCAATGTGTCAGGATCCGAGCCCCTGCCCTTGTGTTTTGTCTCCCTCTTGTGTTCTGATCATGTACTACGTGCCCTTATGTGGATTTCCTGTGTCATTGTGTTTCATTGAGTTCAGCTGTTCCTCGTTTCATGCACCTTTTATAAGCTCTGTCTCGTCCTCTGTGCCTTGTCGGTCATTGTTGTTGTTGTTGTTAATGTTCTTGTCGTTTCGTCCCCAGTTCCCTTAGTATCCTGAACGTGTGAGTTACCTTGTACCCTGAGCCTAGTCATACCTTGTTTGTTCAGCCCTCGTGCTGCCTTTTGTTTTGTTCTGTCTGCCTCATTAATAAACACCCTTTGTTTGACATCATCTCCGCCTTCGTGTTCTACCCCTGCCTGCCGCCTCACATAATGACCGACCCACATCTGAACACAGCGGAGATCTGGCAGCTGGTGCGTGCACTCCGGGAGAAGGTGGACGTCGGCAGATGGTGGGCCAAGGAGGTTGCAGAGGAGCTTAAGGAGATCGCTCCTCTGCTTCCCCTACCCCGCCTCTGCGGCGTCAACTACCTCCTCGGGTGCACGCCGCTTAAAGACTTCTTCAAGGACCCTGAATGGCGGGGGAACTTTTTGGAGGGGGGCAATGGGGCCGGTCATGCCGACGCAGGTGAGGTCGAGGCAGGCGACCGAAACCAGGTCCCAGAGGGGACCACCTTGTGCGTCGGCGGCCTAAGGGTCTCCCCGACGGAGGAACAGGAGGGGGAGGACCCCGACGGCAAGGAGGGGAAAAAAGGAAAGCGGCGCCACCGCAAGGCAACGAAGCAGCGCGAGGCGGAGCCGAGCCTCGTCGGCGCTGCTCAGCTCGCACCAGAGCACACAACCTCTCCTCTCTCTGCGCCGGAGGGCGCGACCGGTTCCCCTCCTCTGCCAGCGCCGAAGCGTGCAACCCCTCCTCTGTCTGCGCCGAAGGGCGCTTCCCCGCCTCGACTAGCGCCGGCGAGCGCCCCCACTCCTCAGCCGGTCCCGTCCGGTCCACAGCCTGTGCAGTCCAGTCCTCAGCCGGTCCCGTCCGGTCCACAGCCTGTGCAGTCCAGTCCTCAGCCGGTCCCGTCCGGTCCACAGCCTGTGCAGTCCAGTCCGCGGCCCGTCAGGTCGAGACCTCTAGTGGCCACACCCACGCCACGGAGGCTCGGGCCCCAGAGACCACCGAACCTTGGACCCTTAGTCCAGAACCTGGCTGGTAGCAGAGCTGCCAGATTCCCCTGGCCACTCCCAGCAGCACCGGTGGCTCCCCCACTCCAGAGACATGTGTACTGTGCCCCTGCAGGGGGCTTGGGAGTCACCGGACCGGCTGTTGGGCCCGCCTGCCCCCCCTCTGCTTCCTTTGCCCCCCCTCCTCCCCGACTTTTCTTGGGGGGGCCTTGGGAGGGGGGTGTGTTCCCTGGCCGACAGCCCTGGACGTGGCTGTCGGCATCATAAGAACTGTTTTGTCAGACCCCACCGTCTCGTCGTCCCTGGACCTTGCCCTCAAAGTCATGTTTCCCTTGTGTCTCAGTTAGATTTATGTACCCTGTTTTGAACTGTTTTTGAGTCCACTTGTGTCCTGTTCTGGTCTGGTGTTTTGTTCCTTTAGTCTTGTTAAACCTGTTCCCATAATGTTCTGTACCCTGTCTTGTGTAATGTTTTGCCAAGTTCAAAGTTATGTTCAGTGCCTTGTCTAGAGTTTTTGTATGCACTAGTGTTTTGTTCCTGTTCCCCATGATCATGTACTGTCTTGCCCTGTCTCTGTTTGTATTCAGTCTAGAGTCCTAGTTCTGTCCATGCCATGTGTATTGTCCCATGTTGTAGCCTTTATATTGTCATGTCCTAGGTCCTGAGTTCATGTATTCCTGAGTTTTGCCTGTTCCATGTCTTGCTTTTGTCTTGTACCCTGTCTCGTCATGGTCTCGTTCCCCTGTCCTGTTGGTCTGCCGTCTCGGGGTCGAGACGGCTTTGGGGAGGGGTCCTGTCAGGATCCGAGCCCCTGCCCTTGTGTTTTGTCTCCCTCTTGTGTTCTGATCATGTACTACGTGCCCTTATGTGGATTTCCTGTGTCATTGTGTTTCATTGAGTTCAGCTGTTCCTCGTTTCATGCACCTTTTATAAGCTCTGTCTCGTCCTCTGTGCCTTGTCGGTTGTTGTTGTTGTTGTTGTTGTTGTTAATGTTCTTGTCGTTTCGTCCCCAGTTCCCTTAGTATCCTGAACGTGTGAGTTACCTTGTACCCTGAGCCTAGTCATACCTTGTTTGTTCAGCCCTCGTGCTGCCTTTTGTTTTGTTCTGTCTGCCTCATTAATAAACACCCTTTGTTTGACATCATCTCCGCCTTCGTGTTCTACCCCTGCCTGCCGCCTCACAAATGGAAACAAGCAAAATAAGGCTGCACCACTAATGTTTGAAATTCTGGCATAATGACATGAAATTTATTACTTAAATGCCACAATATATCACCTTGTTTATAATATAGCAATATATAATACAGGCTTCTGTTATGTAAACAAAAATCTTGCTTACACTGAACATATCAGGAGATATGGAGTCTGATATTCTATAAAATCCTTAGTTTTGTTTAGCATTTCAATAAAGCTTACAATGAGAATAATATATAGGCTAGTCATAATGTGCAGATGTTACCCATTCAAGCCACAAACATCTGAACATCTCACCATCTTCACTACAGACAGTTCTTAAAACATCATCACACAATTTTTCACACAATTCCTAAAAGTAAATAAAGAGAACCCAGATAAACAAATGGTGTATACTTAAAACTAACAGACAACACTGCACTTATCATTCCTGTTCACTACTGTCACTATGTCAGTACGCCTGAACACTACAACAGCATCACAGGATTGTTTGACTGTATCAAGAACTTATAATTAGTTGACTAGAGGAGGATGTGAGTCCGGTTCCTCTCAAGGTTTCTTCTTCCAGCTCTGAGATTCTGAGCGACTGTCACCGTTGGCTTGCTCACTGGAGATGTGGTGTTTGTTATTATTAACCCTGTAAAAGCTCTATATAAATAAATATGACCTGACTTGACGACAAAGCAACTTGCCATGCAATGTGCAGATATGTCAGTGTGATTTATGGATAAAAAAACTGCAAAGCTGAAAAAGAAAGGAATGAATATACTTTTTTTCAGAATGTAATAAATAATTACAAAACAATTTAGAACAGTAATTAGTCATATGTAATTAACTGTTTAACAGTAAGTTGTTAATAACCCCAACATTGGCAATATCAGTGACATTTTATAGAAACCACCTAGGCCAGGTGTGTGGAAGTCCAGTCCAGCAAAGGCTGAATCATATCAGCAAACTATGATATCACTTCTCAAGCTTTAGGCAATAAGTGAATGCCAATGGACTCTTACCTGCTGTTAAAACGCTGACCGATACATACAAAGAGCTTCCGGCCAGCTCTGAGGTGTCTGGGAAGGTCTTCTGGATCACCTCTCTAGTCAGCTGGGCACGACCCTGTCCTTCACAGATCTGCAGGCAGAATATAATGAAATATGTTGTTTAAGGCAATGAAAAAGAAAAAGTGAAAAAAAAAAGCAGTCAAATCAAAGTTTGTCGCATACGCAATCATACATGGTACATACTGTTTCAGAGGCCATTCAGAAAACTCACCTGGACTCTACTTAACGAGGCTGCCAGGGTGGTCTTGCGGTCACCTTGCATCACCCCGAACATCACAAACGCAGTTCCTTCCACGTCTTTACCAAACAGGTACCTTCACACAATTCACACTGGTTACATCTCCTGCCTGAAGTCACGTTTGTGCTGCTATTCTGTGCTGTTAAGAATCTTTGAGGCATCTATAAACAAGGCTGTGAAATATGTTGTTAGTCATAGTCCTCTTACTTGGCACTGATGTCCACGGTAAGGTCCTGGTCTTCCACATAGAAGAAAGGCTTGGACGGAGTTAAGGTCACCTCAAACGTTGGCAGCACTGAACAGTAATACAGAGTCAGTATATTTGTGGAGATACAGCCGGCATGTATGTCTGAATATAAGAGTCTCACCATATTCTTTAACTTCAAATTCAGCTGTGAAGTTCTTCTGTAGTGTGTTCTTGTACCGGGCTGCTACAGTCCAGATTCCAGGGCTTAGAAGAACAACAAACAATATTTACATTTACTTTACATTTAACCCCTTTGCACAGTGGCCGTACATACCATTTTGGAAGTCAGTTGAGGGTCGCTTTATACAAACCGGATTCCAAAAAAGTTGGGACACTAAACAAATTGTGAATAAAAACTGAATGCAATGATGTGGAGATGGCAAATGTCAATATTTTATTCATAATAGAACATAGATGACAGATCAAAAGTTTAATCTGAGTAAATGTAACATTTTGCAATTTAAAATTATTATTAAAAATGCCACTCTTATAAAAATACCAAACATTGCCATTGTACAGAGACCAGGTACAATTAAAACAATTATATTAATTTCCATGTTCACACACACTTGTTCTTATATGCAAAAGTGCTGAACAAACTTTAAATTTGTGAATTAAGAAAACACAGAATAGTTCGCTTTTTGGCTGTCTCTCACGCTCTCTCTCACATATACACACACACACACACACACTCTCTCTCTCTCTCTCTCTCTCTCTCTCACACACACAGATCTATTTCATAACAGTGATGCTGCGCTTAAAACGGAGTCTCAGCTCACTGTGAGAGAGAGTCTTTCCTGTAAGAGGTTTAACAGCCGCCACCGACCTTGGTAGACAAACCGGGTTGTAGAGTGCAGGAGAGGGCTTTTTAAACCTCCTGACCAAAAAGAAATCCATCCATTATCAACTGCTTTATCCGGGGCCGGGTCGCGGAGGTAGCAGTCTGAGCAGGGAAACCCAAACCTCCCTCTTCCCAGACACCTCAGCCAGCTCCTTGGGTGGAACACTGAGACGTTCCCAGGCCAGTCGAGAGACATAGTCTCTCCAACGTGTCCTGGGTCTTCCTCGGGGCCTCATCCCGGGGGGACATGCCTGGAACACCTCCCTAGTGAGGCGTCCAGGAGGCATCTGAAACAGATGCCCGAGCCACCTCAGCTGGCTCCTCTCGATGTGGAGGAGCAGCGGTTCTACTCCGAGCTCCTCCTGAGTGACCAAGCTTCTCACCCTATCTCTAGCCACTCTGCAGAGGAAACTCATTTCAGCCGTTTGTATCCGCGATCTCGTTCTTTTGGTCATTACCCAAAGCTCATGACCATAGGTGAGAGTAGGAACGTAGAATGACCGGTAAATCAAGAGCTTTGCCTTTTGGCTCAGCTCCTTCTTCACCACAACGGACCGCTGCAGCGACCGCATTATTGCGGAGGCTGCACCAATCCGTCTGTCAAACTCATGCTCCATTCTTCCCTCACTCGTTAACAAGATCCCGAGATACTTGAACTCCTCCACTTGAGGCAAGACTTCTCCACCCACCTGGAGAGGGCAAGCTACCCTTTTCCGGTCGAGAACCATTGCCTCGGACTTAGAGGTGCTGATTCTCATCCCAGCTGCTTCACACTCGGCTGCAAACCGCCCCGGTGCATGCTGAAGGTCCCGGCTTGAAGATGTCAAAAGGACAACATCATCTGCAAATAGCAGAGATGAAATCCTATGGTCTCCAAACAGGACTCCCTCTGGCCGTTGGCTGTGCCTTGAGATCCTGTCCATAAAGATTATGAACAGGACCGGTGACAAGGGGCAGCCCTGTCGGAGTCCAACATGCACCGGAAACAGGTCTGACTTACTACTGGCAATGCGGCCAGACTACTGCTCTGATTATAAAAGGACCAGACAGCCCTTAACAAAGGGCCCCGGATTCCGTTTTCCCGAAGCACCCCCCATAGAATACCATGAGGGACACAATCGAATGCCTTCTCCAGATCCACAAAACACATGTGGACCAGTTGGGCATACTCCCATGAACCCTCAAGCACTCTATGAAGGGTATAAAGTTGGTCCAGTGTTCCACGGCCAGGACGAAAACCGCATTGTTCCTCTTGGATCCGAGGTTCAACTATTGGCCGAATTCTCCTTTCCAGTACCCTAGAGTAGACCTTACCAGGAAGGCTGAGAACTGTGATTCCCCTGTAATTGGGGCACACTCTCCGGTCCCCTTTTTTGAAAAGCCACTCCAGAGGCACATTCCCAGACTGCCATGCGATGTTGCAGAAGCGTGTCAACCAAGACAGCCCCACATCATCCAAAGACTTAAGACACTCAGGACGAATCTCATCCATTCCTGCTGCCTTGCCACTGGGGAGTTTGCAAACCACCTCAGTGACTTCGGCTTGGGTAATGGGCAAGTCCACCTCTGAGTCATCAGCCTCTGCTTCCTCAAAGGAAGACATGACAGAGGGATTTAGGAGATCCTCAAAGTATTCCTTCCACCGTGCGACGATATCCTCAGTCGAGGTCAACAGCTCCCCACCGGCACTGTAAACAGTGTTGGTAGAGTACTGCTTTTCCCATAGTCCTCCTCCATGGCCTCACCAAACTCCTCCCAGCTCCGAGTTTTTGCTTCTGTTACTGCCTGAGCTGCAGCACGCCTGGCCTGCCGATACCTATACCAACATGGCCCGATAGGACTCCTTCTTCAGCTTGACGGCATCCCTTACCTCCGGTGTCCACCACTGGGTTCAGGGGTTGCCGCCATGACAGGCACCAGTGACCTTGCGGCCACAACTCTGTACAGCAGCATCAACGATGGAGACGGAGAACATGGTCCACTCAGACTCAATGTCCCCCACCTCCCTCGGAAGTTGGTAGAAACTCTCCCGGAGGTGGCAGTTGTAGACCTCCCTGACATAATGCTCAGCAAGACGTTCCCAGCAGACCCTTACAGTACGTTTGGGTCTTCCAGGTCTGTTGAGCTTCCTCCTCTGCCAGCGGATCCAGCTTACCACCAGGTAGTGATCAGTTGACAGCTCAGCCCCTCTCTTTATCTGAGTGTCCAAGACATAGGGCCGGAGATCAGATGAAACAACAATAAAGTCGATCATCGACCTCCGACCTAAGGTGTCTTGGTGCCATGTGCACTTGTGGACACCCCTATGCTCAAACATGGTGTTCATTATGGACAAACCATGACTAGCACAGAAGTCCAATAACAAAACACCACTCTGGTTCAGGTCGTGGATGCCGTTCCTCCCAATCACGCCCCTCCAGGTGTCACTGTCATTGCCCACATGAGTGTTGAAATCCCCCAGTAGAACAATGGAGTCCCTTGTTGGAGCACTTCTCAGTACCCCTCCCAGGGATTCCAAGAAGGCTGGATACTCTGTGCTGCCGTTTGGCCCATAGGCACAAACAACAGCCAAAACCCTGTCCCCAACCCGAAGGCGAAGACAGGTAACCCTCTCGTTCACCGAGGTAAACTCCAACACACAGCGGCTAAGCTGGGGAGCTATAAGCCCACCCACACCAACCCGCCGCTGTTCACCATGGGCAACTCCAGAGAAATGAAGAGTCCAGCCCCTCTCAAGGAGCTGGGTTCCAGAGCCCATGCTGTGCGTGGAGGTGAGCCCAACTATATACTCTCAGCCTCCCGCACAAGCTCAGGCTCTTTTCCCCCTAGCGTGGTGACATTCCATGTCCCAACAGCTAGCTGCCCTGTCTGAGGATCAGGCCGCCGAGGACCCTGCCTTCGGCTGCTACCTAATCCACACTGCACCGGCCCCTTACAGTTGCCTCTGTGGGTGGTGAACCGGGCCCACATCGGTCGGGCCCAAGTCACCAGTTCGGGATGGGCCCGGCCGGACCCCATGGGCAAAGGCCCGGCCACCAGGTGCTCGCATACGAGCCCCAACCCCGGGCCTGGCTCCAGGGTGGAAACACACACTTGTCTAAAAAAATTAATAAATCCATTTTAACTCAGCTGCTCCACTACAACATGCTAGCTAGACTAACTCTGACAAGCTAACTTTGAGCATTAGCTGCTGAAAACTAAACTTAACGTTGTAAATGATTAGGTTGACTAAACTTCAGTCAAACACAAGTTTCTGTTTTCTCCAAATAAATTATTATTACTTTATACTTACCAGCTCAAGCATGTCAGCTGTTTCTATCTAAGGCCAAGTAAAAAAAAATTGGTGATCATCCTTTTTCACCAAAATTTTGGGTCGGGGCGAAGGTTTTTTTTTTTTTTTTAGATTGATTATAGAAAAGTATGTAGCGAATATTAAAATGATGTTGAAAACTTAAATAAACCATGTTAAACATAGATCAAGTTCTTCTTGAGTGATTTACAAATTCAACTGAAGATGTACGAATGTAAGATGTAAGAATGTACGGAACATAACCCCAGAAGACATGAAAGATGGCAGAAGGACTACAAAAGAAATATCTATTAATGAAAACTATTTAATCTGACAAATGCATCCATCAACAAATTGGTTGTGAGCTCATTAAAGGCTCACAAGATGACAGAACCAGTTAGAAAAAGCCAATAAGAATGGAGTCATTAGGAGATAGATATGAATGTGCATGCAATGGATGCAAAACTCACCATGGAAAACATGGGTAGGGGAAATGGGGTCACCATCATGCTTCCCGTGGCTGTATTCCTGGTAAAATGCATCTAGCACTGGAAGCGCGGATGCAACAAAATTTCTCATCAGGGGAAAATCCCCCGCTTGGCCGGCCACCCTGCTGGGAGACGATTAGCGTCCTATTGATATGCTAATTACATGACAAACTGTCCAGGGCAAAGTGAGGGAAGCCAGTTTCACAGAAAGACACTCAGAATACTATATTATATTTTAAAATCAAATGAACACAGAGAAAATGTATTTATTACTTTTAGATCGTTTTAGAGATTTAGGCCTTGTCCACACGTAGCCGGGTATTTGAATAAACGCATATATTTTTATGCATTTGGGCCTTTCAACATGCAAACGCAGTTTTACACCACCAAAAACGAATGATTATGAAAATTCTGGCCAAAGTGGAGATTTTGGATAACTCAGTTTTTGCGTTTGCGTGTGTACGTGTGAAAACGGCGTTTTTGAGTCCAGAACATCACAATCTGCGACAAATGATGCTGTGATGTCATATGCGCGACCACTGTAATTGATTGCCTTGCTGTGGAAGGATGAACGCCAGCAGAGAAGTTTTCATTTTTATGTTAATTCAAACACTCTTTGCGTTTTTGTTTTTACAAGTTCAGCTTCTCCAACACGTGGAGGAGCAAAGGAGAAGTTTTCTGTTACTTACTTTTCTGTTTTGAAGGATTCTGATTGGCTGACATGGGCGTTTGCTTTGTGTTACACTGCCATCTATGCGCTTGACATCTTTATGACAACACTCTACGGCGTATTTATGCGGATTCATGTGGATGAAAACTTTTTTTTAAACGATCTTGAGTGTATGATATTATTTTTGAAAACGATGAAGGGGAGATATTTGTTTTTAGAAATACCTGGCTACCTGTGGACTAGGCCTTATTTATGCATTGCGCAAAGTGAGGGAAATATCTCAGAAACTCAGGCCACACAAACACTACAAATACTATATTATATTTAAAAATCAAATGAAGAACACAGAGAAAATGTATTTATTTATTTTAGATCGTTTTAGAGATTTATTTATGCATTGCCGTCTCCAGGGCAAAGTGAGGAAAATATCTCAGAAACTCACAAAGACACACAAACACTCCAAATGCTATATTATATTTCAAAATGAAACGAAACTCACAGAGGGAATGTATTTATTTATTCATTTTAGATCGTTTTTTTATGCAATGGCATCTTCAGGGCAAAGCCACGAAAATAATCGTCAGCAAAACACAGAGCCAGTTTCACAGAAAGACACACACACACACACACTTAATACTTTTATTACAAAACTAAACAAGTAATCTTCTCCTGAGATCGCTACCTTGCCGTGGTGGAGAAGCTTGAGAGAACCTTTGAATCTAAGAGCGATATCATCTGGAGCTATGCTCCTGGTAGGGCCACCCTTGATGGTAAGGTCGAAGAGGAGGTTCCAGACAAAGAGCTGGAAAACACACTCCCCATCCAACGGGACCTGGAACTGTGGGCTGCAGCACGGTTCTTACAACTTTAAGTGTTATGTTGCTTTACTGCTAATAACACTGAATTTTGATTTTTCATGATGAGGTGTATGCTAGGTGCAACTTAGCAC
>BRDA01014078.1:15385-41218 GCA_036984385.1 Crenuchus spilurus
ATAAAATATTGACATTTGCCATCTCCACATCATTGCATTCGGTTTTTATTCACAATTTGTTTAGTGTCCCAACTTTTTTGGAATCCGGTTTGTAAGTTATATTATCTAACTTTGCAAATTTATAAGCTTGTATGTTCACTCTCTGTCAACCTACCTTATATGTGCACTAGATAGATGTGGGTTCAAGGTCAATATAGATTGTGACACAGATGACCACTCACTGTTGAAGTGAATAACATTCGTAACATTCTGGATCAAATATGTCCAAATTGGTACATAAAGGTCATTATAATGATACAAATAGCCAATGTTATTTTCTTAAAATGGACAAAGAGCAAGCCTTCAGAAGGTTTGTGCTTAATATTTAAAATATTATTTTATCTAATCACTAAATCATTTTGCCAGTTTATTAGAAACACCTACCTTACATGTCCACTAGGTTTACAGAATGTCTACCATTTATTAGCCTCCTCAACCTCACCCATGCAATCCAAATCCAGCACACCTTGTTCAGCTAATCAAGATCTTCTGAAAGCAATAATTAGATTGATCATGTGGGGTCAAAGGTAAAGTCTGTAGGTGTTGGTGACCACTGGGCTAGATCATCAGCAGATGGCTTACAATCTTTAACTGCACACCAGCAAGGTCATGGCCTCTACTAAAATAGACACCAAGTGTGTATCTTTCAGTGACATTCTCTCTTTTCACTCAAGAACATTTAGACCATTCTGATCAATGGTTCTGTCATTTGCTTCATTGAATCGACCTTTACTCACCATAGCAACTAGCTTCTCTCTGTAGTACATTATTAATTAGGACAGAGGATGTCTATTATTGGTCTGAAGTGCAATAAGCACTATCCAGAAGAGAGTTTATTTCCCTATGAAGAGGTATTTCATGCCACCAAAGCATAGAGGACCTTCCAGACTTAATCCTGCAATGCAGCAGCTCCAGAACAAAAAATCTGAGAGTACTTGAAAGTTTCAGGATCTGTGATCAGAAAAGAGAGCTATTGGAGTTTTGTAGATAGATCGTCTGATGCGCCATTTTAAAGTCCCAGACACATTGTATCTCACTCTGGCTGAGTGCCTATAGCGATGCCATCTGTAAAATTTATTCAGACCGAAAAATTTTGCGTCCAGCTTGCAATGTGGTACAATTACACGGCTCCTTCTCCGTCTGTACTCAGTAACTCAAGCCAATGCACTGTCCTCCAGTGTCCTCCAAAGTCATAAATCACAGAATGTATTACTGCCGCCAAATGACCACCTTCAAAAAGCTGGGCTCAAGCTCAGTATAGACTGACAGATGAGCCAAAATATTATGACTACTCACAGATTAAACAAACATTCATACCAAGATAGGACACAATTCTGGACCAAATGTGGCCTAGTGGCACATATGGGCCAGTTTTGGCAATGGTATTTGTATTGTGGGTGAGCTGTAGCAGTCATATTTAAGATTTGGTTGGCATTTGAACTCTGGTCTACAGCTGGCCCAAATACAATGTACCATATGAAATGTCTGATCTCCATTTCTATTTTGGGCATAACTGGCCTAACTGTAGTAAGCCATGTGCATCATTCCTCAATTGTGGTGTAAATTGCGGCCTTTGCAGCCCTTGGAGTCATCACCTTCATTCTACTGAGGTATTTGGGCCAATACATATAACAAGCGCTGGCCAGAAGCTTGAGAGTTCCTTTGAATCTGAGAGCGATACTGTCTGGAGCTATGCTGGTATGCTTTGATGGTAAGGTCAAAGAGAAGGTTAGCACAACATTGAGTTGACTGCAGGGTTGATAAGAGGTTGCGATGCTTAGTCAGTCTATCCCAAAGAGCACAGATGAAGATATGGAATAGCAATGCCATACTGGCTTGGACATCGGCCAGGAAAAAAAAGGTCCACAGTACCACTATGAGAGAAGGGTGGTACTGGCTTATTGAAGGTTGTATTACACAACACAAGGAAGGAAGATAAAGATAAGCTAAACAGTAGACTGTGTCAAGATTGGATAGTGGAATGTGAGGGGTCTAAACTCACTTGGCAAGTTATCAATACTTGGTAGTGAATTGGAAAGACAAAATATCAGCATTTGTGGATTATCTGAGACTAAGTAGTCAGGCACTGGGCACTTCAAGACACAGGATGAACACACAGTGTTGTTCTCAGGCAAAGAGGATTGTGAAGAGTTGCTACTTGCCTCAAATCCTACGACCCAGTTAGCAGCAAAGTCATATCAGCCACATTTGCCTCAAAACCAAGAGATATGACTCTTATTCAGTATTATGCACCAACTGCAGACAAACAAGATGAAGAAATTGAGCAATTCTACAAGGAACTTGAACTCATACTTGTGGACATTAAGCAAAACCTACTTATCATCACTGATGGAAACAGTCAATCAGTCAATACAGTCAATAATGCACGCACATGCCTAAGTGCAGACTGACTCTGCTCACAATCTTGTGACACTGACATTGAAGATGAGGTTCAAAATTAAACAAGTGAGGAAGCCAATTCAACTGGACCTTGGAAAGCTCAGATAGGACAAATTCAAGTAGCAGTACCAAGTGGACGTTACCAACAAATTTGAAGCAAGACTTCAGCAAGACTTCAGGAACCACACACCAGATGAACTGTGGCAGCAAATGAAGGATGTCATGCTGGAAACTGCTAAGAAGACAATACAGAAGAACCATATCAAACACAAGAACTGGATTACCTGTGAAACTTTTGAGTGGATTAAGAAGAATCATGAGGCAAAAACAAAGTCTTCCAGTGATTACAGGAAACATATGCCATGAAGTACAAAAGAGGCCCAGAAGAGATAAGCAAGCTGAGTTGGACTCATTGTGCAGTGAGCTGAAAGAAAATGCAAAGAAAGGGAAAAGCAGACCTGCATTTCAGATAGTAAAGAAGCTCACCAAACCAATCCAGCCTCGCACAATAGCCATCAAGGACAAAGATGGCATGAAACTTGTTGAACCAAAGAAGGTGTGTCAATGATGGAAAAACTACTGTGAAGAAGAAATGGAACCACCACCACTGAAGGAAGAAATGAAGTGTGCTATGTTAGAACTGGGAACACAATAGACATCCAGTCCAAATGACATAGCAGTTGAGCTGCTCAGGTTTGGTGAAGAGATGACATTGAATAAGCTCCATAAGATCTGCATGGAGGTTTGGGAAACTGGAATCTTTCCAAAAGAATGGACACAATCACTCTTCATCCCACTGCCCAAGAAAGGAGACTTGCTCCAATGCAGCAACTACAGGACCATTTCACTGGTTTCACATGTTAGCAAGATTTTGTTGAGAACTATTTTAAACTGAATGAAGTCTAAGCTGGAAGGAGAGATTGATCTAGGACAAGCTGGATTTAGACCAAGAAGAGGCACTCGGGATCAAATCACAAACCTCTGGATGATCTTGGAGAAAGCAAGAGAAAGGAGCCAGAAACTGTATTTCTGTTTTATTGATTTCACAAAGGCATTCAACATCGTATAGCATGATAGCATGACCATCTGTGGATAAACATGCTGGAGATGGGTTTCCCCTCACACCTGATCCAGCTGCTGAGAAAGTTGAGAACAGGTGCATCAGGAAGTTGTTGAAGATTTACATTTGAGGCATTTAGCAGATAGAGATCTTCATCCAAGATCCATGGATGAAGATGATGACCACTGAGCAAATATATGAGATTGAATTGAATTGAAAAGGAGTTACTGATGCACATTAAATCCCACAAGTTACATTACTTTGGTCATGATGAGGCAGCACATGAGAGCATTGAAGGAAGTG
Organism: Crenuchus spilurus; assembly: GCA_036984385.1. Lineage (NCBI taxonomy): Eukaryota > Metazoa > Chordata > Actinopteri > Characiformes > Crenuchidae > Crenuchus > Crenuchus spilurus. The sequence continues at coordinate 19,188 of BRDA01014078.1, forward strand.
TTATGATGGGACTTGTGGAGGGAGTCCACAGACATGAAAGACCAAAAATAACATGATTGGATAACATTAAGACATGGACTAGATTATCATGTGCTAGCCTGCAATAAGCAAAAAGAGACAGAAGTGATTGGAGGGAAGTGACTCATCTGTGCAGCCTACAATCACAAAGTGATGACGGCATGTGACATGAGTTAATGGAAAGTACAACATATTAGAAATATACTCGTTTGGCATTAATAAAAGTTTTCTCACTGTAATCTCAAGATCATCTCAAGATCTGAATCTCAGTGACTAAAGAAACTGACTAGCTTTTTTGACTACCACATCCCTACACAATTCCTGGATGACATTGTTCTCAATGGTTTCTCATTATTCATTACATTACAGTATACATAACCAGACTTGTTTGTTGTTGTCTTCAGGGCATATTCTAATGAGTATTGTTTCTGCTCAGAACTTACCTATTTTTAATTACGTCCCATGTCCTGCACTTTAAAAAGTGATAGGTCAAAAACAACACAATTTGGGTCATTATATAACAGAACATAAGCTGGGTTCAACTGATTCAGCTTTGCTGGGTCATAAAACTTACCCACATACAGGGATACTCTGAACTAACACTCTCTGTGTTTTTTAGTTACTGTTTGAGATTTGTTTTGTTTTTGTTACATTATATATGACTTTCTTTTTAGTGGAAACAAATGACCTACCATTGGCTAATTCTATCAGTTCTACACCAAAGTCTGAAAAATACAGTTTACAGTAGAGTTTTACTTGAAATAAAATACCATTAAAATTTTTTCACTTACTAGAAATTTGTAAAATGTAAATTTTCTGGAAGTTTATTTATGTCGGTGATAACTCTGTGATGCTGCCTGATGAGATGTTTAACCATCTCTGTTCTAATTTCTAATCATCTTCTTCATGTTCTGTTAATGTATGCTGAAAACTGACAACAGGCTCAACCATCATTTGGCTAAAAAATAAACAACAACCCAGCACTGTTTCAATAACCCAAAAACCACCCCACAGGATCAACCCAGCATTGGGCATTTTGGTAGAAAAAACAATCCAGCCTTTGCAAATAACCCAATAAAATCACCAAATCAATCAACCCAACATTTTAATACAAAAACAACCCAGCAATAGGCAAATGACTCAACAAAATGACTCAAACATGCAAAAACAACATTTCTGTAGAAAAGAACTTCCCAGCTCTGTGCAAATATAACAAAATGACCCAAAAAAGATTAACCCAGCAGTAATGTTTCTCATTATTAAAAGTGTAAAGTTAATAAAAATAGGAAACATTAGTTTTCTTTTAATCAAAAGTTTGGTAGCCTTCTATGAAGGCATGTATGGTCTAGGTTTGTTCTACAAAACTGGCATCAAACAAAAAGCAGCTGTTTCTGGCTCAGTGCGGGTTCACAAGGGATGCCAACACTTAGCTGTACATGTTACCCATTCCATTTTACCAGCACATCTTCAGACACACATGCCCTTTTCATTGTAACACCAGGTTGCCATTTGAAGTTAAGCTTTTCACCAAGCATGTTAAAAACACCCTAAATGATGTCAGATAGACAGAGTTAAGAAGCAGACTTTTTCCGGACTGTGATATTATTCTAAATGCATCGTGATAAAGCACTTGAGGCTGTGCTGATTAGAGTTCTTTATCACTTCAGGGATCAAAACAGCTGCTTCAATTTTCACTCTCACCCCAACAACAACGCTGTAAACATTGTGTTCCTCCACGTTTCTCAGAGCTGTGTTTTTCACAGTGTGTTCCCCTGGCTTAGTCCATTGCCAATCTGTAAATGAAGATCTTTCAAGAACCAACAATGCAGGGAACAATGAGGGAAAAAGCTAAATGCTTGTTTTAATGTGCAATTTTTTAATTTTGGGGTGCCATATGGGATGTTTTAAATATTAAAACAGTGCTTAATGTGCTGATTAAAAAAATAACCTGAAAATGTCATAGACTGTGCTTTAACAGTCCAAACATTGTTGGAAAAACCTTCAGGAATATATTTTAATAGGTGGAGACAGGCATCAGTGACCACTCCCTCTAAGTACCTCAAATGCAGGATCAGAAAATAGCATGTAGACAATATTTGACATTATTATTTGATTTATTAATATTTGTCATTAATATTTAGCATTATTTTCCTGGGTTGAGTGAGCTCCACGTTGTCAAACATGATGCTACATCATAGCTAGTAGGCTTCCTGAGAGATCACCCCAAATAAAGTCTCTCTATTCCAAAGACTGGGGAGATTTCCTCTTGAACTGTGAGAAATATTTCTGCAAGGGTCAATCTGCACTTTACACATATTCTTCTTTTTGCACTACTAGCACTGTCATTATAAAATCTGGGAAATTTGTGATATCCATCTGGCCTGGCCCTACATATGTTGCTACATATGTTTGAGTCAAAGAGGATATCTTTTCTATGACTTGAACTTGCTGAAAATATGGGTGTACACACTCTATAAACTGCTGGGTTATAAACAACTTAATTTGGGTCATTTCCATAAACCAGTGTTGGGTTATTACATAATAAAACACATGCAGGATTGCTGACCCAGCATTGCTGGGCTATAGAAACAACTCAACAGGTTGTGTCAAGATTTGCCCAATTAATGAGTTACTCTGACCCAGTGCTGGGTTGTTTTAAACCGGGCTGCATTTTAGCTTTTTTAAGACTTTTCTTCAGCCAATACAAACATTATAGCTAAATGAAGACTGCTGAAAGTACTGACGCAACATGTGCAAGAATATTTTAAATATATTGGGAACCGCTGCCATTTTCATAAGTCAAATACACAACAGTGATAGAAAATGATATTTAAATAAAATAATTTTAAATAAAATTAATGATTATGTTGGGGCCCCGAGTGGCTCAGTGGGCAAAGACGCTACCACTATGACCCAAGGATCGCGAGTCCCTGTCATGCTGTTTGCCATTAAAATAGCCGGGGCCCAAGAGAGCAAAAATTGGCAGTGCTCTCTCTGGGCGGGTATATGGCGCTCTCACTGTCCCCATCACTCTCACATTGCAATGTCTGCTGGCTCAGGCATCTACTAATTGGTCCAATCGAAGCTGGGGACCCTGTGTGCCTTCCTCCAAGCATGTTAGGCTCTCCAGTGACGGTGTATCAGTGGTGGTTCGAAAAGAGATGGTGGCTGCATCACACGCAACGGAGGAGGCTTGTGCTTGCCTGCTGCACCCTCCTAGAGTCAGGGACATTGCAAAGAGATGGGGAGAGGCCTAACGGAGGGGATTGGCTAATTGGCTACCACTACATTGGGAAGGGGATAAAAATTGGCAAAAACCTAGAAATAAATTTATAAAAAAAATAATAAATAAATAAAATAATGATTATGTCACACACTGCTCCACAGCAACATCTGGTAGGGCCGGGCCACACTTGCCCCTAATGTAGAGATGTCCCTGACAGTATAATTAATCCAATAAAATGACCCAACAGGCTCAACCCAGCATTTGTATAGAAGAACAACCCAGTGGTTTTAGAGTGCAGTCTTGTTTTATGGAAAGAAAGAACATATATGTCATGTTGTAATTTCTTAACATCAGAAAACGTGTCCAGATTAGAAGTACAAACTCAAAATGTAATGTAATTAGGATCTCTCTACATAATTACACATTATTACATACTATTACACAATAATATTTGAGTAGGAGAGCACCACTAACCTAACAATTGTGTCTATTTTTGTGAACTGGAATGGCCAGCTTATTAAATTCCACCAAGAAAGTACAGGTGTAGCTTTTCCACAGTGCTCGGCTGAAAAGAAAGCTGCTTTGCTTCACGCTTCAATCCCAGGAAAGGCATGCAATGGAGGCGTTTGTCAGCAGAATCTTCCTGTGTTGCAGAGTTCCAGTGTGTGTCTAACCCAAGGAGAAGTGGAGGAGCAGAGCAGGTAGGTCCTGAGAGGTGGACTCAGCTCAGCGGTGTGCTAAGACGGAAAGGTCACTTCGGCTTGCGCAATAAATAAAACAACACTGGGGCCGCTAGAGCGGCTCCAGGCTGGACGCCAACTCCAGCACAGAGGCACAATTCCCAAAGTGCTCTCCGGCCTCCATCACATGGCAGCCTCGAACAAAAGCTTCACGCAGCTCGGCTCGGCTCCTGCGAGCCACCGCTTCATTAGCTATTGTCAGAGGAACTTCAGGGCATTTTCTTCTTCCTCTGTTCATCCCTCAATGTGAGCTATTATGAAAAAAACCAACAGTGGTTGTGAACAAATGATCTGCATTAGATTGAACATGTCTGGGCCAGTGAATAATAAAGCATGTATCAAGGCCCCATAGGTCGTACTGCTGTGCCATATGGCCAAAGCGCATTGGGGTTGGGGGGAAACTTTCTGCTTATAATGCCCTTTGGCTCCTCCACTCACTTATTAATACTTATCACCCCTTAATGCCTCTAAATAATGCAGCCCACAATATGACGATAAGTCAATAGCCGTGGGTCACATGACTGAAGGCAGGTTTAACCAACAGGCCAAATCCCCCTGCTGGGAAACTGGTGACTGTGATTTAATGTTCATGGGTTTTATGGGGGGATTTATGGCATGCGCATCCACACAAACACACATATATGGAGCCAGAGAGGTTACGCAAAGCTCTGCAGGCACTTTGGGTTTCATAGCAGCACTGTGCCCGTGTACATTTGTGCAATGAAGCTCTTTTACTCAAGTTAACGGCAATACCCAGCAACCCTCCAATGAATCTAATCAAAAACAAAAGCAAAACAACCCTTAAAGGCTCATTCAGACTTTGTAGCTTTTCTATTCTGGATCAGTAGAAGCTTTTAAGTATTACAGAGATGCATATACTGTATAGAAGAAAAGTTCTAAGAGAAGAATAGTTAAACACAATGAAAAGTGCAATAATAATGTGCATTAAAAAGTATGTTGCAAAAAAATTATGCAGATGATAGTGTATAGTGAATCCTATACATGTCCAAGCAAGAAACCATGTACAATATTTAAACTCAACAAGCCAGGAGACTCTGCACTGTAAACAATGGTCATTATTAGAGATGGCATATTTATGTATATATAACTTCATGTTAAGTTGTGTTCAAAAATTAAATAAAAAAATGTGTGTGTGTATATATATATATAAAGGTCATACAGTATATGTAATATTCATTTTTTTTTTATTGTTGATCAGTATGGCTGGTTGTTGTTATTATTATTATTATTATTATTAAACATTTTATTTGGAGTTTGAGTACAAGTGTATTGAATATAAAATATATGACATTTTACCTTTCTGAATGAACATAAATTAACTTTATCACCATATTTAATTTTTTAGAGATGCAGTACTTTATATTATGTGGAGAATTTTAGAAAATGTTCTTTTGTTCACATTTGTCAGCCTTTGGTTCAATTAAAATGAACCCTGGTGTGATTGTAACATTAGTGTGGTTCATTAGGCCAAGTGTGAACACATCACAGTTCATTTTAAATATGAGCTCAGTGTGAATATGAGCTCAGTGTGAACCAAAGACATCTAAATAAATGTGACATATTTTAAGTCAGTCAAGTGCTTTTTTATGTTGAGACTGTTTGAATAGTAATTTACTCCAAATGAAATATTCTAATAATCTGAGATTCTGGATTTGAGCTATAAGCTTTGAGCTCTTTACATGTAATGAATATAAAATATATGACAGTTTACCCTTTTGAATTAAATTATGAACATATATGAACCTTTACATTATATTTTTATTGTTTGATGTGGGACTATATACCAGTAATAGTCACCGTTCACCTCCAAATATAACATGATTGTAATGGTGAGTCACTTTGGATGCCAAATGTGTAAGTAAGGCTGTGTTCACACTGCAGGCAAATCAGATTAGTTTCTCAAATCAGATCTCTTCTGATGACTGTTGCACTGTTAGATGTAAGTGATCAGATCAGATTTCACACAGTCTGCTTTCATGTACTCCCATTGTGATGGTATGAAGCCAAAAAATGGATGACGCCCTATTGCCTGCACTTGTGCATTGGATTCAAATTGGAATCAGAGGATTCAGAGATTGATGGCAAAGCAGCATTTCCTGCTGCACAAGACTCTTCAAAAACATGAAGCTTTTTTAGTCACAGAATGTAAAATAAGCTGAGCTGTATTTCTAGCATTAGCTGTTGTGACAAATCATGGAGAGAATGTCTGTGTTCATCAGAATTAACTGTCAGTCAACTCAACCAAGCTATCAGTCACCTCGTCACCACTCCCCTTTAAATATCCGCAAATAACTTCTATAAAACACATCATATTTATCATAAAGAAAAATACTGGGGGGTAGTTAGAGTAGGCACAGCTTGTTGAAGTAAGACAAAAAAATCACTGAATGAGGAAAGTCACTGAATCACTGAAATGTTGAAGCTCCCATTCAATAAAACGGTTGTGGGCGTGGTTTACAATTGTACTGCAACCAGCCACTTCAGATATGTTCTGGCCTCACTTTTCTACTTACTGCTGTTGTTGTGTCCAGTTTACAGATACAGTCTTTGGTCCTGACATTACAAACCATCTGCCTGGGTTGTTGTGGTAATAACAAAGGCATCATAGCCATTCTAGTGATGTCGCTTCAGGGTTGCCAGGTTTGTGGTTTTCCCCATAAACTTTGGCTATTTTTAAAAGGTGAGGTGATAGTGTGTTGGTTTTCGGACTACTTTAAAACTCCACCATGGCCACTCTGACAATAATACAATAGAAAAAGAAGTGTTGGAGAAGCCTTAGACTTTGCAATATTCAGTGGAGGGATCTGAAAATAGAGTAGAAGGTAAAGTATTATGTTTTAATAACTAAAAAAGCTCACAATAATGTAGGTATTTTCTCTGTCATATGTACATGCAAACGTACACACTATGTTTCAAATACAAAAACTAGCTTATAGTTATGAAGGGATTTTCTTTTTTTTCAGTATCTTACATGATGATATAATAATATACATATACATACAAAAGTCTTACAAAGAAAAAAGAAAATGAATGAAATGAATGACTAAGATTAAAATAAGATTTAAGAGTGTAAAGAAGTAATTATAGCTTCCTCAGACAACTGTGAACAACACTGTTTTCTGTCTTTCAGTTGGAGAATTTTTGGGACCTGGCAACCTTTGTCTCCCATGTGGTGGCCTTTGTGGCACTCTTCTTGGATGACTCCTGTTACTCTGGATTTTATGTGGTCACTATTTGTTGCATTGAGTGATGTGAAAGAAATCTGAGTTGAGCATCCAGACTGAGATGAATTTGCACAAAGCTGATTGTAATCACATTTCAAATCACCCCCACCTGCAAAAATCTGATTTCATGTGGCTGTTAGCTGTCCAGACTGTTCCAATGGTGGACAGAAAAGTGAACATAGTGAATATTGCTGTACATGTAGGATTTTCTGCTGTAATACGCTACAGAAGGACAGTAATGGAAGCACATGTGCTCAGTTTCTTTTCTCCACTGATGAGCAAAGATATGGCATGTTCTTTTGGACGGGCATACATGCGTGTGGGCATCAGCATGCTGGTGTAGGAGAATACATGGCCTGCGTTATGCTCCTATATGGTCACTGTGTGTATTTGTGTTTGTGTGTCAGCATGTGTGTGTTTGTAGCTTGTACATGCTTTCAGGGGGTGGCTGGCAAAAGCCGACATGAGCAGCTGTTGTCGGGATAATAAGTGTGCCCCTCCTCTGTTTGCTAATTAACACTGTTTAATTAAAGTCAGCCAATGCCTATAGTCGGTTAGGGATGTTATATATGAAGTGGGTGGATGAGAACATGCTGGGCCTGGAGACCACAGAGCGAGGCCCAGGGCCCAGCGCTGCGCTAAACACGTGATATCCACTACAGAGCACGTTCAAAGAGATGCTCGCTCTTCATGGAGCTCGGCATCTTCTGATGAAACTCACTGCTGATTAGTTATGGAGATGTAGGTTCTCCATCTTGCCTTTGAAGGATACATTAGGCTCATCACACATGCCCCCAAGTGGTGAAGACTTCAGAAACCTCCTATCATTTTTGCATTCTGAGGAACTACCATCTACTGCTGACTTTCAATTAGAGATAACCAGTCTATGAATTATCAGTTGCTAATCTTGGATGTCATAAATTTAAAGCCATAGTTTACCAGAAATGAAAGGCGTGTATATACTTTTGTTTTTAAAGTTAAATTCAACCAAGAGTGCCACAGTATTCCTACAGACATGATATCACAAATAACATATATTGATCATATTTGTTGTGAAGTGAAAAGTGAAATCACACATATTAGGAGCAGTGGGCAGCCCTATCCATGGCACCCAGTTGAGGGTTAACTGATGTGCAGCAACAGATGAGCTATAGTCTATGGTAACCTGGTTGTTCAATTCAGGTAGTCAGCTGACCTAATTCTTTGGGCTCATAACATTGTTGAACCTGGACCTGACCAGCTGCAGCAACCCCAAGATCATAGCACTGGGCAACACAGGCTTGTACAGGCATTAGGCATGATGGGTGCATCACTTCAGCCGCCTCTCATCTTACCCTGATGCACCCATCAGACCACATGACCTTCTTCCATTGCTCCAGAGTCAATTCTTTATGTTCCTTAGCAAATCAAAGCTGATTTAGCTGGTTAGTCTCACTGATAATTTTCTTAAGGCTACACTGCTGTTTAGTCCCAATCTCTTGAATTCCCTTCACATTGTGTGTGTGGAAATTCTTGTACATTCACTATTAAACATACCCCTGAGTTCTATGATTTGATTTCACAAAAAAAAGATTTTTTTCTGACCACATTCTTTTCTGTAAGATGTTTCTTCCACTTCTACTTCCCTTCCACTTTTTAATAATGCTTTGGACATTTCTTAACCCAATTTGAGTAGTTTTAGCATCTCCTTAGATGTTTTTTTCTGTTCGATGCCAGTCTTCTGTCCCTTCTGAAACAGATTAATCTTTTCCACGACCACAGGATGTGCCTCTGACATGGTTCTTTAACAAATGAAAAGCTACTCAGTGCATCAGTTAGGGTTAAATAACTAGTTGCCAGGTGGAACATAATCACCCATGCAATAATTATCCAATGGGAGGCTTAGTTAATTTGCTTAGTTAAATCTAGCAGGTGACCTTTTTGGCTAGTCAGTGTATATATATATATATATATATAATACAGTATTTATATATACTGTACATACATACATACTTACACATTGTATATGGGATCCTTTAACAGTAATGCACATTGATGCACACTACATTCAGTTGCTATACGACACTATTGGATCTTATCTGTGCTACCAGTGCTGTGATAGATGATAGAGATGGTACAGTAAGCTTCCATGCAGGGAATGTTAGTGTGAAACACAGTGTCTGTAGCTAGCAGAGCTGCTGTATTTTAAACAGCTGGCTGTGCTCCAGACCCGTGAGCTGCGCTGATATAGGGCTGGCCTATCTGCTGTGACAACACCTTATTAAAATCCAGTGAGTTTGTCCTCCACCCCCCACCCCTCCACACCACCACCTCACTATCCCCTTCTGTTCTGCCACTATTTCACCCTCCCTGGCACCGCAGACCTGGAGTCATTCCACCGAACGGAGCATAAATCCACCGAACGGAGCATAAAAGCGCCCCGGGCAAGGTCTTCATCAGAGCCCTATTCTTCACCACTTTACATGAAGTCAGCAGAGCGGCCGAATAATTACTCTGAGTCTCTAGCGTAGAGCTCTCTGAGTAACCCGCAGTGGCAGGATGTGGTGTTATAACAGGTGTGTAAGTAAATGACTGCTGGAGTGACTTCCTGGGATGCAAAAGGCAGAAACACTCTGACATTTTGTACTGTTTGCTTGAAAATAAAGATGATTCAATACATTTTCACCTCCTCCAGTTTAACATTTGACTATTTTTATACAAAAGTGAACTGAAATGTGTTACTTTAACACAACTACTGTATTTCAATGTAATGTTTAGGTTTATTAATGTATTTGAACTTGAAGAACTACCCAATACAGTACATACTACTGCAATTAGGCAATTTAAAGTCTTATATAGTGTTTATTCTGTAATTTAATGGTTCGTGACTTTCTTCTTTTTCAAAATGGAGGAGTCAAATGAAAGCTGAAACCCTCTTTTTTCTATTTTGCTTTTTCTGAACTGATAAATATTTTACTGTAAATGATCACATATCATATGGACAAACAATGGAAATCCACAGAAAAGCATGTCTGAATAGGTCCCAAACAAACAGAACTGAGCTCTCAGCTTCTGTCCTGTTGAAAGGCAGCTTTTGTGGCACAAATCTGATTTGTGAGATGAATAAAAATAAAGTCCATTCAGTGTTGGGCAGCCTAAAATAAATGAGTACAAAAGTTCTACATTTTTAGTGTTCAGCAGTCAATTGTTAGTATGTGCAATATTACGAACCATAAAGAATATTTTCTGATAATTTCAAAGGCTTTTTTTACACAAAAATCAACACTTTGCATTATTAGATAGAGCTGCTGTATAAAAATAATAAGATAAGAAAATACTCAAATACAGGGCACTGTTAAGTGGTTCATTGAATAAAAAAAAAACAACATAAATACATTCTGAACTGTTATGCTCAATAAGGCTCAATGTCTGCTTATATGAAGAAAGAACTGAGGCTAAATGTCATAATTATAATTCAGTGTTAAGCTTTCAATTAAAGTAGCTTAGATAAGCGATTCATTGTGAACATGAATATCAAGAAGTTGAATATGTCATATATATATATATATATATATATATATATGTGTGTGTGTGTGTGTGTGTGTGTGTGTGGTTGGGAAGGCAGCATGTCATTTCAAGCAGTTGGGCTTTTATTTTAGTAAAGGAAAGCAAAACCTAAAGACATGACAAGGGCGATATTAATGATGGTGATAATGAAGGTAGGATGACAATAGGATGATGACATAGACTGTAGAGTGACAATAACAATGGCGTTTGTGCAGCCCTGGTTACTGTAATAAATTCATCCATCAGAGAACTGATTTTTATATAATTATGGACAAATAAGCACAGCTATCAAACATAACATAAAATGTCATGTTATAATAAAAGCACTAATAACTAATGCTGGTTAGGCATTTTCATGTTTCTGAGCCTGCACTGAGAATCTGCAAACTCATTTAAAGCTGATTTCAAATCAGTTTATTAATGTTATCTTTAAACAGAGGAACATTAAAACTCCACTGATGAAAGACTTTAATTCTTATTCATGTGTTGTCTTCTTCAAAATGAGCAATTCTGTCTCAAACAAAGTAAAAATACATGAATGTTCAGCTGTGTTAGATCACATTCACTATATACAGCCTGAATTCAGCAACAACAGACTCTTAAAGGAGCAGTGCATGTTAAATGGGACAAAATTGCACCACTGGGGGAGGAGCGATGCCTCAGTTAAAACTAATCTAAACTTTCTGGTGTGGAGAAATTTCCAAAATAAAAGTCTCCCACAATAATTGGGTGATTATTGAAGGAAATATACATTTATATTAAACATTAGATCCTTGTCTAACCTGTGCCTAATTTTAATCAGCATAAACTGATTAATTGCAATTAAATATTTTTATCCTTTCACGTAAATAAGACATACAATGTGACTTGTACAAATCTTATGACACACTAGATATGTTTTTCATCAATGTGTTAAATTCAGCAAATAAATACAAATTAAAATGTTTATTCACATAGAAACTAATGCAGATCATGACAGGAAAAGGAATTTGTTTTCTAAAGGAAATTCAAGAAATTTGTGAATTCTTATTCTATATAACTTTTAATCTGTAAAAATGCCATAGACCTCACTTCTAATTAAGGATAATTTTACCAGGCATCTAAGGGTGGGTTGCACGAACAAGGATTAATTTTAAAGTTGAATTAAATCAAGATTTAAGTCTTAAACCTCTTGCACAAAAAGATAAACTAACCTAACATCAAATCAAATAAAGTTACATCAACATTTTAAAGTGAGATCAAGGATTAATTTTAAAAGTTTGGTGGTTTCATTTGTTAACATGGCTGCATATCTTCAGTAGCTAAATAATCAAAGGAGACTTCCTCATAAAAAATAGAGAGAGGCTTAATCTACTGGAGTTTTAAAAAGATTTTTCTTCAGTATTGCTTTTCAATAGGCTCACTTTCTATTATAAGTAGCAAAACTGTTTGGCTCAAGTGGCATAGTGAGAGAAATTCTGCTGTTTCACTAATGCTACAACTTTAATTTTGACTAATACAGCTCTGCAAGATTTAATTTTAAATGTAATTATCCTACAATCTCTAGAGAAGTAAAACCCCAATATACTTAACATTCAGTTTGTCAGCACACACACATCAATATTAAACCAGACTTTAAAAAGAGAAACATTTCATTGTAAATGCAAATTACAAAAATGTGATTGTGCAATGAGGTTAACATAAACACTGTTAGGTTATTTGTGTTGTTGATCAAAGTTCTACCAGCTGGCATCTCTGTGGAAGTTCCTAAGAGAGTTTGCTGAATAGAAGTCACCACCAAGAAAGACAAAAGTCATCATTTCAGTCTGTCTGGGGTGCATTCCACAAAAACGTAGTTGCTAGCTACATTAGCAGCTTACAGAGTTTAAACAATATATCTGTGAGTGAAGCATTTCTCAAAACCAAACTTGGAACTTTTGAGGTAACTAAATTGCTAACTTATAGTGAAATCCATTGTTAAGTGACAGGTGTTTCCCAAAACTAGCTCCTAGAAACATTCGGAAACACTGTTGTGCCAAGTTTGATCTACTATCTTCATTGTGTTCTATGGCATATCTAATGCCTTGGTAATGTTTTGTCCCCTTCTCTTCACTGATGCCTTTCAAAAATGATCCCTTTGATGCTTTATAAGCTCTTTGTGGCTTTTGCTGTACAGTGGTGCTTGAACTTTAGACTTTTCTATATTTCTGCATAAAAATGTCCTAAAACATCATCAGATTTTCACACAAGTCCTAAAAGTAGATAAAGAGAACCCAAATATGTCATATCGGATCACTTCCCTCAATAAATAAATGACAGAGTATAATATTTTGTCTCATTTGTTTAACTGGGTTCTCTTAATTTACTTTTAGGACTTGTTTGAAAACCTTATGATGTTTTAGGTCAAATTTATGCAGAAAAGAATCAGGAAAATCCTACTAGAACAGCTGACCTTTATTTTGGGGTTAGTCAGAATGACTATAAATGATGGCAGTTGCTTATTAAATATTATTTAAATTGAGTTTGAATGTGATTAGTTAATATGATCACAGTCACACTCCCAATTATAAGAGAGTGTCTATATTTATGCACTTTGTTAGTTTTATTTTTCCCCTCTATATGACTTCAGTCTGTTTTTTCCAGAAAATTATACAGATTATGGGTCACATTAAAGACAGAAAAGTTCAGAAATTATTCATCTTGGTCTAATTTTATAAAAATCATATAAACCACTCATTTTATCATTCATACTTTTGCATACCACTGTACAGTCATGAACCATGTCAAAGGAAGCATTGGTTAGACTGAGTCTGGATGATACAGAAAGTGAGTCCTACTCTACCCAAGACAATATGAGAACAGAATGCTTTTAACTGCCATGGGGCCTGACTCAACAGGAAATGTGTTTGAGTAATTTAGCACTTTAGGACCTAACAAGCATTAATCACAGAACAACAATCCTTAGATCATCCCTAAACTCAGTGTAATTTAATTCATATTGTTGCAACAAAGCCTGTCTGAGAGGTCTGAGATCTCTGAGCTATGTAGTCATACTCAATGTCATAAACGTAGCATTTTTACTGAGAACTTTCATAAATGTGGGCCGTCCATATCATCTAATGAAGGGTCTATGATGAATAAGCTTACAGGAGCTGGATAGAAGCTAAAAGAGCTGAAGGCAGAGGACAAAAACATACAGAAAGGACGCACAAATGCTCAGAGGGATTTTTCTGATGATGCAGCATCCTGTTCCTTCTCTTCTGCCGCTTAATTACTTCATTAATTATCCTACAGTGGAAAAAATTGGGAATGTTTAACGAGAAGTCATTAGTTAATCTTCACTTACAATGTGCAGACACAAAGGTCAATGGCGAAAATCATTTCGAATAAAATACACGGCGAGATACAATGGCCTGGAAACGCGGTAGCCCTGCACGCCATCCCAACGCCATAACTCATTTTTAACAGCTTTGCAATTTGAGAACGCTGTTTCTCACATAGTTACTGCTGACAGTACTTTTAAAGGGCTTTACATTACGCGCCCCCCTCCAACCGTGACATAAATAAATGGTGAAAATCTCTCTCTAAGATTTATTATCATCTCATTCTATCTTTGGGTAGCTGTTTCTTGGGCTTTATGCTGCTTCTACTGCTCACTTTTGTTTGTAGACTTGCCCCAGTATGTAATATAATGCTGTGGAGCTTTTGGGAATTGAACTTAGATTGGTTTTGTCCACATCATGGTCATCATCATCATCATCATCATCATTCGATGTTTTTCAATGTCAGTCTGATTCAAATACCACGTTTCATTTCCGTTGTGTGGCATTTCAAAGGTTTCCGGCCCGCATTCAGAAAAAGAAAACAGGCTTTGAAAGTCCAAACATATCTCTTCGTAATATTTTCAAAGGCAGCTGTGTCTGAGGACGCTGTTGAGAGACCTCAGATGCTTTTAGATTGTCTAGCTAAACAGCTGCTTCTTCGACTTCAAAAGCTTGTACTGAAGTAGAATCAAAAGATCGGTCCATGTCCTAAACTCACTTCCCACTTATCATAGATGGGCCTGCACTCTTAAAAATTAAGCTTCCTTTATAGTTCTTGGCTTAGACCTTTCACTGGTGTAGAACCTTTACATTAGTGCTGAACTATTAATCAATAATGCTGAGTAAAAATGTGATTATTCTCTAAAATAAAACATAAAATAAAATTTTCTAATTTTGTTATTGGCAAGAAGACCACAATATTCACTTTTTTTCTGGCTTGAGGCTTGACCCCTGAATGTAGAGAGCCACAATGCCAATAAATTGTCTTTGTGATGTCACAACACACTGAGGTTTCTGGTTGTGATGTCACAACAAACAGGTCTGAGTTGTGATGTCACAACACACTAAGGTCTGGCATGTGATGTCACAACACACAGAGGTCCGAGTTGTGATGTCACAACACACTAAGGTCTGAGATGTGATGTCACAACACATGGAGATTTGTGGTTATTATGTCACAACACACAAATGTATGCTTGTGATGTCACAAGACACAGAGATCTGAGTTGTGATGTCACAACACACTAAGGTCTGGGATGTGATGTCACAACACATGGAGGTTTGTGTGATGTCACAAGACACAGAGATCTGAGTTGTGATGTCACAACACACTAAGGTCTGGGATATAAATATAAACCTGATAAAAACCTGGTATTTCTTCAAAAATGAGAGTATGATGAAAAAGTTCATTTTTTATATAATGTGTTCATAATTTAATTCAAAAACGTTAAGCTGTGAAATATTTTATAGTTAGTGAATAGGGATGAGCGAGTACACGACTATCTGTATCTGTATCTGTATAACCATCTAAATTGTCTGTATGTGGAGTGGGCAGGACCTAATCCAAAATTGGGGCTTAAATCGGTACATTATTTTAAGTCTGAAATTGATATGGATTGATCAGACGTTGTTATATGTTTTGTTTATTTGAAAATTATTTACAGAACAGCCTCAACAATGAGATTCAAATCATGTTTTTGATCACAAAAGTAAGAGAACTATTTACTCTTCATGAACAAGAGTTGTCATACCCAACACAACTTCCTTTTTTTATTATTTTTTTAATTTTATGACCAAACAGATTTTTTTTCTTTCACTTATTTATTTATTTCACTACTTAACGTTCTTTTTTTTCCACACAAAGTTAAACAATATTGATTAAGGTGTGTGTGTGTGCATGTGTGTGTGACTGAGTGACTGTGCAGCCAGAGCTGTGCCTCAATCTCTCACACACACAGAGACATGTCTGTGTAGTGAGGGGTGGGCATTCTGTGTGACTGGCCAATCAGATTGGGAAGACAGTCAGTTACCCAATGAGGATTTTCCTTCAGCACGAGCATGGATATTGACGAATTTTACTCGTATCGTGATCGTACTCATCATAAATACTTTGCTCAACCTTATTAGTCACTGTAGTTTGTTTTCATGTTGATCAGTATGACGTACAGCTCATGAAAATCAGAAATCCAGAATTTCAAATTAATATTTCATTTGGAGTTATTAAAACACTGTCCTGCTTCTTTAAGGAGAGTCTAACGTTACTGCAAAAATGGATAAATGCAGATCTAGTCAGAGATTTTCTATGTGAAACAAAGGTGAGACAAGGATGGGCTTAACAGTAACAGTCTGAGAAGGCAGAGTGTGAGTCTGAGAAGGCTGGCTGACTTGGTACCAGCAATCAAAAATTCAGTTTATTTAACATTTAGCCTTTGAGACATGGCAACAACCATGCGACTAGAACTTTTTTGATAAACATCAGATGGATTAGAAGGATCTTCTGCATGCATCTTGTGTGGAGCTGAAACTTTGTGAGTGCTCAGAGCTCAGATCTCCACATCTCAGTATGAGCTGATTTTGGAGATTCAGTGCCATGCGTGATAAAGGCAGAGCATAAACGAGTCCTTCTGATGTTTCTCAGACAGTGGTAACCTCAGTTACTGAGACATCGCCAAACTCCTTTAGTCTACATAGCCTGTGGAGCATCAGTGCTGGAGAATATTTGTTTATAGAAGTGACCAGGCTGACACCATTGCTCACACTGGAGTGTCACAGAATCGATTGATTGTCAGTCTGCAGGAGGATCCCTCGTTGATCTATCATCATCCTGAATGGACTTTGCTCTAACTATCAATCTTCTTTTCAGGGGTGGGGCTGGGATTTCCTTGCCAATTGCCAGCTAGAATAACATTTTCTGAACATTACAAATGTTACAAATTTAGCCAACAGCTTAGAGCCCAACACTAACTCCATCCTCAGAAAGGCCCAGCAGAGGATGTACTTTCTGCAGCAAATGAGGAAGCTGGATCTGCCCCAGAAGGTGCTGATCTAGTTTTACACCACAGTTATAGAACCAATTCTGTGCACATCCATCACAGTCTGGTTCAGAGGAGCCACAAAACATGAGAGGAGCAGACTGCAGTGAACCGTAAGGACAGCTGAACTAATCACTGCCCTCCATCCAGAATGTTTTAAAAGAGTCTGTGTAAAGCTGGGATAACTCTAGAGGCTTAGAATTACACCTCTCTCAAAGTCTCTTTCAATAAAAAGTGCTAGTCCCCTGAAAAAAAGAGTAGGTCTGTGCTGTGCTGGTTGTGAAAGTCTGATGTTGTGGCAGTGTGAGCCACATGCTCTTTATAGCCATAAGCCCCACCTCCTAATGATCCTTAATTGGGGCTGAGCAGCCAATAGCAGCAAAAGTCCAAGCCCAAACGGGCCAGCATGTCAGTTCATGGGGCACGTAACAATTATTCAAGCACTAGAAAACATTACTGAGTCCTCACATCCTGGTCACAACCTTTTTCAACTTCTCTCCTCCAGCAGACGATACAGAGCTCTGAACACTAGAACTTCCAGAACTTTAAGAACAGTTTTTACACTCAGACCATCACTCTCATAAACAGCTGACCTCCTGTAACATCTGCTAGACCAAGGGTTCTCAACCTTTTGCACCCCACCAAAAAAATAAAAAAATAAATAAATAAATAAATAACCTTGCATATGTAGATAGATTGACCTAGGCTAAGTTATTATTATTATTATATTATTATTGTTAGGCCTACACTATCATCATCATCATCATCATCGGTAGGTAAGCCTATTATCATTACTAGGCTATGGTTATACTGTAATTGGCAATAGCATCAGACTTCTAAGGTGAGATTCTTCTTATTATTATTATTATTATTATTATTATATAAAAATATGATATGCGTTTATGCTTTACTACTGTTATTATTACTAGGTTGTCTTTGTGGTTTTCCTCATGAGAAATTTCTCCATTTTGTTTGAGAAATAATTTAGATATTGTTTTTAATAAAGTTTATGATTTTTAAAAATCATAAGTTTATGAGTTATGTGTGTGTGTGTGGCAATGTCACCTTGCTTGTGTGAGACTAGTATCGGCGGCTAATGTGGACTTAGACACTTTATTAAAACACAAGTAATATTTTAAAAATTGTTTTATTTTATGCCTTTATGATTGTAGTCCTTTGTGAGTGTGTGTGTGTGTGTGTGAGTGTGTGTGTGTATTACACAGTAAATACGTCGGTGTTAAATCAACACTATTAGAGTTAAATTAACACTGAGGGTGTCAAAATGTAACACTCTCAGTGTTAATTTAACTCAGTGTTGATTTAACACAGGCAGATTTACTATAGATGCATGTCATAGTTGTGTTGTAACACGGTGAAAATGCAGACTACGCACACCAAGCAGTTAAAAAATAACTATCTGTGGCTGAGATATGAAGTCTTTTTTTTCTTTCTTTTTATCATTTTTGCCAATTTTGTCCCCTTGCCAATGTGGTAGTAGCTAATTAATCCATCCCTTCCACTAGGGGGCTCTCCCCATCACTTTGCACTGTCCCTGACTCTAGGAGGGTGAAGACAAGCACAAGCCTCCTCAGCTGCATGTGATGCCAGCAACCACCTCTTTTTGAACTACCACTGATGCCTAATGCGCTCGGAGGAAAGTGCAGGATTTCCAGCATCCGAATGGACCAATCAGCAGATGCCTGAGCCAGTGGACATTGCAATGTCTGAGTAATAGGGAGAATGAGAGGACCCAGAGAGAGCACTGCCAATTTTGCTCTCTTGGGCCCCGCCTGTTGATGGCAAACAGTATGACCGGGATTCAAACTCATGATCCTCTGGTCATAGTCTCAGCATCTTAGCCTGCTGAGCCACTCGGGGCCCTGTTTTTTTTTTTTTTTTTTTTTTTTTTTTTTTTTTTTAAACGGATAAGTGTTTAGATGGATAACAGCAAGAGCACAAAAGAACTTGACAACAAAACCAGAGTGAATTGCAAGCCGTGTGTGCGAACATTTATGTAGTAGCACTGATGTCACATCAGTTCAGAATACTGCTCTCTGATTGGTGGATTTGAAATGAAAATGTGTGGTTAATTTGTTTGTGCATTTTAATAATACAACCGCTTACAATTCAAAAGGGGGGGCACTTGTAACAGAAGGACTCCTATGTCTGTTTGCTCTTTGTGGACTTCATATCAGCCTTCAACACAATGGTTCCTCAGATCCTGACTCACAAATTCTTTTCACTTGGGCTGAACGCTTCCCTCTGCAACTGGGTCCTGGACTTCCTGACCAACAGACTGTTCTGTAGACAACATCACCTCCTCCACCTTAACCCTCAGCACCGGCTCCCTTCAGGGTTGTGTGTTAAGTCCCATCCTGTTCACTGTGCTCACATATGACTGCTCACCTACCCAACCAGGCTGTCATATTGTGAAGTTTGCAGACGACACAGCTGTGGTCGGATGCATCACAAACAGTGATGAGTCTGGCTACAGGCAGGAAGTGAAACACCTGGAGGGCTGGTGCAGAGAAAACAACCTCTGCATCAATGTAAAAAAGATGAAGGAGATGATTGTGGACTTAAGAAGAAGCCAACATGCCCCCCCCCGCACGTTGGAGGATCTGAGGTGGAAGTGGTCCCCAGCTACAGGTACTTGGGTGTACACCTGAGTGACAACCTCACCTGGGGCAACAGCACTTTCAGTCTGGTCAAGAAGGCACATCAGCAGCTCTACTTCCTCAGACGGCTGAGGCGACTTTGTCTCGGAACCTCAGTTCTCAGATCCTTCTACAGATGCATGGTGGAGAGCGTCTAGTGCTCAAGCATCATCGTGTGCACGGCAGCTGCTCTGCTGTAAACAGGAAATCTCTACAGGTGAAAGCTGTACAGAAGATTGTTGGTGTCAAAATCTGTATATTTTCTATTATATCTGTTTATATTCATAACAAAACTTTATATTTATCAATCTACTGCACTGGGTAAAACTGGGACCTTGGGAATTTCATTCTACCTCATATACTACATGTGATGCAAATGACAATGAAGTTTCCTTGATTCCTTGATTCGCTGCATTTTATCTGTACTACTAGTCAATGAGTTTGGGATGTTTAGTGATTTTTTGTGATTTTTCACCTCTCCCATCCTGTGCTCATGCCCCCCTGGGAGAGTGCCACCCCAGTGCCCACCCCTCTGCTAGACCACAGAGACTCCACAGACAGCTATTACACTCAACACTGTACAGCAGAAGTCATTCTCTACGTTTCATACTGTTGTTTATCACTACCATGTACATCACATCACCTGTTCTAAAAGTGCTCAGTGTGACTGTTTAATGTCTGTTAAATTGTCTATATTGTCTATATTACTTGGCCCCTGTCACACTCAGTACAGTGTGTGTAATATGTGCTCTTGTTCTCTGTATTTTCCTTGTTTCATTCATTCATTCATTCATTCATTCATTATCACACCCGCTTAATCCTTATCAGGGTCACTGTTAGTCCACTACCCCCTCACTGGGCGCAGGGCAGGGCATTACACTATTCAACTAAGCCCAGGACAGGGCGCCAGTCCATCACTGGGTGAACACACACGCACACACACATGGAGACCCCGGAGGAAACCCACGCAGACATGGGGAGAACATGGAAACTCCGCTCAGATGTGGACTCGAACCCAAGACCTCAGCGCTGAGAGGCGAACGTGCTAACCACTAAGCCACCCCATTTCCAGAGAGTAGTTAAGACGGCACAGAAGATAATTGGCTGCCCTCTTCCCTCCCTGATGGACATCTACACTTCACGGTGCCTCAGCAGAGCAAAGAACATCCTCCAGGACAGCACCCACCCGGGCTTTGAACTGTTTGACTTGTTGCCCTCAGGGAAGCGCTACAGGTGCATCAGAACAAGGACAAACAGATTCAAGAACAGTTTTTTCCCAAAAGCCATCACCACACTGAACTCAAACACTCTCTGATCCCCCAGACTTCTCACCCATATAACAAGTGCAATATTCAAAAAACTTAAAAAAAAAAAAACTTAAAAAAAAAAAAAAAAAACCTGCAATTTCAACAATGTAAGTGCAATAAAAAAATCTGTATATCTGTATAAAGTGTAAATTGTAAATATCCTCTGCACCTTTTTATTTTTATTATTATAATTACAACAGAGTAAATGTTAGATTTTTATACTTCAGTGTTTGCACTGAAAAAAGGAGTGGCTTTCAATCTCATTGTACAGATGTATAGTGACAATAAAGGCATTCCATTCTATTCTATTTCCTTGTTTATTGTTTGTAATTATATGTAGACTAGTACTTTTTATACAATACTAGACACCAACTGCTGGAAACACATTCCTGGTGTGTATCAAAGGTTGTTTTGAGATATTTTTATGATTTGAATTGATAAAGAGCTTAGTACTATTTTCTGTGGATGAAACCAGTCCTGCTGGTTGATGCAAAGAGGAGACACACCAATATTGGAGTAGAATAACAGAATATTTTATTAAAACGGAGCTCCGGAGAAGTTGCATAGAGAAATACAATTAAGCAGTTCTCCTAACAAGTTCTGACCTCGATCTGATTCTGACTCCTTATTCTACTGTCAAAGCTCGCCCCCAAACCCCTCCCTGTACCAATCACTATGTGTGTGTGTTCAAAAGTGATCAGCCAATGAGAAGCTTAGATTATCATTTGGATACTGCATGCTGAGCGCATGCTCAATGCATGTAAGAAATGGTGTCTGTGCATCCTAGATAAGGACTGTGTATCCTAATTTATGCTGACTCAGGGTAAAATCTACCACGTGTGTTACTGGCAGTCATGACCACACTTCCTGTTACCAATAAAACTGACCTTATAATAACCCTACGTCTAAATCATCCTGGTGTGTGCACTCAGTGATGGATTGGCGTCCTGTCCTGGGT
>BRDA01014082.1:4599-20082 GCA_036984385.1 Crenuchus spilurus
TCTATTTTTATTTTAAATTACTTTTCCAAATGGCATGTCTGTGCTTGGTGTTAGACATTATGAAATAAATTTCATCCAAAAATGCGACTTATACTGCAGTGCGACTTATATATGTTTTTTTCTTCTTTATTATGCATTTTATGGCTGGTGCAACTTATACTCAGGAGCGACTTATAGTCCGGAAAATACTACTACTAATAATGGTAGCAGCAAATAGAGTCCATATAAACTTCAGTGTGGTCAGTAGTGTATAGCATCTGGAGCAGGTCATAGTTGCTTGGTGAGCAGCTGGCCTAAGTTAGGCAGTAACCGCATCATGAAGAGATCACAGCAGTCAGGAGTTTCAGTAGTCAGTCTTCCCTCACTGTTGGTCCAGATCGGTGGGCAATCACTCAAGCAAGCAGCAGAAAACTATAATTATATGTGTTTCGGTTTCATGTGAATAGTGGATTACAAAAAAAGATGAGAATCATTTTGGCATGATTTGGGGATGAGGTGAGGTGGTGATCATCCAACATCCACCTTCTTGTCGCAGAATACAATCAAATCCTCACAGCAATGCCTCAAAATCTAGTAGAAAGTCTTTCCTGGACAGCAGGGGTGTAGCACCAAATTCTGTTCCCATGCACGAGGCCCTTTTCACCCCACTACAATGCCCCTGCTGGACAGTATACAGTCCGCCAAAAGCTGGATAATCTCCTATGTTCTAATAATATGATCTAAAGTTCTATAAACTTGAATGTTCTCATTTTTAAATCTGACTTTTTTAAATCTGACAGTTTAAATCGGACTCCTCTGGATCTGGAACCAGTCGCTGACACAAATATGGACGCTTCAGCTGAGCAGTCTTCATCCAGCGTTTCCGAACAAGTGAATTCATCAGTGCAATCTCCTCTGGACTCCAGTCTGAATCTTCTGCAGGACTCAGAAACATCAACCCGGACTGAGGACCCGATCTGGGCTGCTTTAGAGCAGAAGAGACAGGATCAGGAAGATGAACTTGTTAGTGAAGAAACTGAAGACAGACTGGCTGATGAAGAACGTCAGGCTGGAGGTTTGCTTGGACTCGAGCTGTCAGATACAAGGTAAGTGTGGCTGATTGGATAAATGCATGAAAGAAGTCAGTTCAGCTTAATATTTTAAGGCAACTTACTGCACTTTTTGAGTTAATTAAACACCTCACATCTTAGTTTAGTCCAAAGTTTCCCCAAATTCACTTAATTAGGCATATTTTTATTCAGTTTTCACAACAGCTAGGCCTCTTTTCATGACACTGACATCATTTCCTGCTCTTGGGCTTCAGTTATGGGATTTGAACTTAGGGTGAAGGTACAAACGTCTGTGCTATTCATAGCCTACAGTTCTTTTAACATTATAACAGCACATTTTATGTGCTTTGTTTAACACTGAATTAATCTTGTGGTGTCTAAGCTGTCTAAGTCAGCTGATCAGAAGCCCCCAGTGATGCCTCAGTTGTTCATAACTAGGAGCCCATGCTGGGGAATGTCTAGTAGCATTATGTTAAAGTAAGAGTCAACAAAGTTGGTTCAAAATATATTTTATAGCATTTTAAGATTTAGGAAAACTTTTTGCCAATTTTATCCCCTTCCCAATGTAGTAGTAGCCAGTTCCCATCCCATCAATTAGGACTCTCCCCATCACTTTGCACTGTCCCTGACTCTAGGAGGGTGAAGACAAGCACAAGCCTCCTCCGTTGTGTGTGATACGGCCACCACCTCTTTTCAAGCTACCGCTGATACACCATCACTGGGGAGCCAACATGCTCAGAGAAAAGAGCAGGATTCCGAACTCCGAATGGACCAATCAGTAGACGCCTGAGCCAGCGAACATTACAATGTGAGAGTGATAGAGAGAGTGAGAGCGCCATCTACCCGCCCAGAGAGAGCACTGCCAATTTTTGCTCTCTTGGGCCCCGACTGTTGATGGCAAACAGCATGACCGGGATTCAAACTCACGATCCTCTGGTCATAGTGTCAGTGTCTTAGCCTGCTGAGCCCCTCATTTAGGAAAATTTTTGACTAATTTAGACTAAATGTTTGAGTTGGGTGAGCTCAAAGTTGAATCAAATTATATTCAAGTTGAATTTACTGAAAAAAGTAATATTTCGAGTTGCACTGGAGGACTCGGGGCCCTGCTTGTGCACCTGTGGTCGAAAAACGTTGCCAAGTGCACTCAAGAATGGCAAAAAGCCCTTCACATGAGAAAAAATTATTAAGTGGCCCCTTTTTTGCAATAAATGATGATGTTGTGCCCTCTACAACAAGAAAGACTTAATCTGTCTTAATGAGTGCCCTTATTTAATTTCCTTTCCAATAGAAACGGGAACATTAAGTGCCTCCATTGCACCCCTACTAGACAGTGTCCCAAAGTGAGCCCTTTTCAGTAGAGTAAATGTGTTGCACTGATGTATAGGGTTCTTCTACTAATGTACATGATGAAGTGCCAAGGTAGGTGCCCCTCTAATTGAAAAGTGCCCCTCCAGATAAAAGTGCCCTTTTATTTATTTATTTTTTTCACCCCTTTCTTTTAAACATCCCGAGTCCGCCACTGCTGAGTTGTGCTGACTTTTTATATTGTACAGTGTACACAAACAACCATTCTGAATTTGTTTTCATGCAGTATCTTCATTTTACACTCTTACTGTGGAAAATATATTTACAAAACTGCCATTTTTAATGCTGTATTTGATCCAGAATAAAAGCAGGTAGGTGTTTCTTCTCTAAAGCCAACATGTTTAATATGTCTCTCACCTCTTAGTGAAGATAAAGTCATTGACCAAGTAGAAGACGTTAAGACGATTGACCAGAGTGGAGCGAAAGCTGCAGAAGTCGCAGATTCTGTTCATGTTAAAGCACAACTGAAAAGCACTGTGACAGATCAGGAGATGAAAGAGGTGGAAGATAACAGTGATATTGCTTCAGCGGTACAGTCTGCACCTCACACTCCGCCCACCAGGACCTCACTGCTGTTAGACAATCTTTCACCCGTTATTAACACATCATTAAATGATAGAACAGATCCAGAGGTGAAGGTCACACCTGAAGCAGAGAGTCCACTATGGGCGACTTTAGAGAAAAAGGTGAAAGAGGATGAGGAATTACGCCGAGGCAAAATGGAGACTCCGCAGGCTGTGTTGGATGAAGGGTAAGTTTGAGAAGTTGTCCAGAATTGCTGCATGGAGTGGTGCATGCATGAACATTACTTTATCTGTCCTGGCATGCTGAGCAACATGTTCTTGCTTTCATTACAACCATTATTCATTCACCAAATAGACAACCACTGTCTTAGTGTCTCAGTCTGGACAGATCTTTAATAGTTAGAGAGAATTTCACCCAGAATTTCTCTTTATTCTCATGGTGTCAACCGTAGCTGTAGTACAGAGGATTTAGAAGCTGAAGCCCAGCCAGAGCCACAAGATTTTCCTTTGAACCAGCATCATGAAGATATTAGCAGTAGCATGGAAAGCTCAAGTGAGGAGCCTACAGACCTGTTTACGGTCAAGAAGTCCGGCACGGAAAGTTCTGCTTCAGCAAACAGCTTCGGTATCGCAGAGAGCGCAGGATCACAGAATCAGCCACATTCCTGTTCAGACCAACATGAAGATGGAGAAATCTCAGTGTCAGAGAGAAATACTGAGCTTTCCCTTGAGCTGGATTCATCCACCGTTGATCAGTGCTTGCCGTCTGGCCAGGAGGAGGTGTCTCCTGGCCTGATGAGAGGGATATTTGGTGTTTTGTATCGAGGGTAAGTTTAGGAACTGGAGGCATGGACAGTATAACTCATGGCTGCTCATGCATGGCTCTGACTGTCCTGGCATTTTCAGTGTGATGGCCTTTATGAAGAACAGCAGTAATAAAGGAAGAGTTGCTGTTTTGATTGCATGTCTATTTGTCTTATATTTCAGATGGGATTAGAGGCAGTTGTAGTAGACCTCTATTCCACTGTAGGGCTACAATGCTATGGGATATGGTTTCTTATTGTACTGTTAAATTAGGAATGTCTGCAGCAGGGGTGTCCAAATCCAGTCCTGGAGGGCTGGATTCCTGCAGAGTTTGGTGAACTTCCTGATCAAACACACCTGATTCAGCTCAGCAGGTAATGAGCCGGTTTAATTGTAGTGTCAGAGCAGAGAAATCACCAAATTCTTCAGGAATCCCGCCCTCCAGGACTGGATTTGGACACCCCTGGTCTACAGGAATGTTGGAGAAAAGCCTTGATCATCCCGGACTGCTGTCATGCTTCCTTTATTGAAGTCCTGTGTCCTTTCCTGTTTGAGCGAATGTGAATAAGAATAATAAAGCTGTTGCTGTAACCCACTCACGTGATGATTTGGAAGCTTTATGGCAATTTTTTGCTTGCAAAATGACCCAGAATTGTTCTGGGCACAGAGCATATTTGGCTTAGGAAACTTTTGGAAAAGTCACTTTCTTACATTACCTTAGACACTTTCTCAGAGCCATTTAGTTGTACAGAGGCTTTAGATATGGTGGAGGAGCAAGCTTTTGCATGCATTGCGATGTAGCGGTGCAAAGTTTGGCCTTTTGTTCCTGAAGCTGTAAAGAACTGAATAGACACCCTCAGTGCTTCTGCATTGTGTGCATATTTTACTCGGAATTTCAGGAGTTGCATCCTCGAGGCAGTGCCTGCTGTAACTCTTACAATAATGTGCCTGCTGTGAATTCTGAATTCTGTTCTTGTTCCAAACTCCTTGTTCTTCAGCTACGAGACAGTGGCCTCCATACTGATGCAGCCAAGCCCAGCAGAAGCGAATAAACCTGATAATACTGAAGACAATCAGGAAGCCATCGAGATCGAAATCCGTCCACCTGAGATGTTCTGTGACACTACATTTACAAACCTGCCTGAAGCTAAGGAAGACCGTAGACATCCCGTTTCGACCAAGAGTGCCTGTATTGAGGAAAGCAGTAATCCAGCAGAACCTTCAGGAAAGAGCCTGGTGGAGTGTTTGAGGCTGGCTGCCTCAGAGGTTGAGAGAAACCTGGGAGTTTCTCAACCAGAAACTGAATCAAGTGTTAATATGAAAACAGAAAAGAGGACAGAGGAGACACGTGAAGAAGAGAAAGTGAAGGAAAAGCTAGAAAGCCAAACCTGGAGAGTTGAGCCAAAGCTTGAAGAAAATGAGCGTGCTGCTTCGAGTGTTGAGAAGTTCACTGATCTGTCTCCATCTTCAGAAACTGATAAAAGTTTGACCAGCAAGGACGCACTTGGACTTTCCTCAGCTGAAGAGTTTCCTCCATTAAAAGAAGTCGATTTCGATATGATAGCAAGTGAAGAATGCTTAGTGAAAGCTAACAAAGAGAATCAAGATGAGGTTCAGATGAAGCCGGACCAGAAGAAAGATGCTGATCTGAAGCCTGTGGTCTCGTCTCAAGCTTTGGAGGATGAACTGGAGTTTGAGATGGGTCAGGAGGATGTAGGCACAGTGTGGCTGGCTGAGCTTTATATGGATGATGGGTAAGTTCATAAGGCTGACAGGGTTGTGTGCAGCGTGTTGAGTGCCTGCTGAATTTTGACATTTATCCCCCTTGAGCACAAGCAATATATCGTCAATCCAATAATGCATGTGATTAAACTATGCACTGAACAGTGTACACCGTCAGACTGCTTCTTATGTGTTCATGAGCAGTTTGGAAACATGCATGCTCTTCACAATTCAGTTGAACATCTTGCATGTGCATCATTACTGCTGGGCAGTGGCTGCTTGAGTTGGAGTTGTGCCATATCTACTTGCGTAGTTGTTGCAGATTGATTTTGAAACTCAGCCTGCAAGCTGTAAAAAGATTTGCACAATACATCAGATTTGAAATCTGTACAGAGCAGTTCTTAAGCTTAGTTCACCAAAGGAAATAAGTGTGTTTCAAAAGCATTTTACAGGTCACAGCTTGCTAATGACACTGTAGAGTTTCTGGACAGATATGATGAAGATTGACTTGTAGGGTGATAGAAAGAGGAGCATGTAGAAATGTGAAGAAACTCCTTTATCATTGAAACATAATGCTTGTGTGATGAACCTCAGTGGACGGAGCTTCACTATGAAGCAAGTATGTAATATTTCAGGCATAAAAAGCATTATATTAAGTTTCCCATGGACTGAACTCTACATTTTTACTGCCTTGCCCATTGTGCTTTGCCTTTCAGAAGTTGTTGTTTGTTTATTAGCACTTGCGAACTGCTGTGGTGTCGTGCTTTCTCAATTTTTTATACCATTCCTCACTGATGTCCCATTTCTCACAGCCCAAAGGACTCACCACTGGTAGAACCCCCAGAACCAGACTTTTCTGCTGTCCAGCTAGCTGCGCTGGTCAGTACAAAGCTTGCAGCAATCGTAGAAGAACCTCCAGTAGAAGAAACCATTGCTACAAAAGTTGCAGATGTTCCAACCCTTCAAAGCAAGAAGAAAGATAGTGCCCCTCCAGTGCCTTTACAGGAAGTTGGCCCTGATGCCATCAACCAGAGCATGGAGCCTGTCTCCACAGCCAAAGCTCCAGTTCCTTTACAGCGCAATAAAAAAAGTGATATTACCTCACCAGCTGCCAAGGAAGAGAGCAGGAGGACAAGTGAAGACAATGTGAGAAAAACTAGTGTGCCCTCGCCAGCTGAGGGTACTACTGGTGCCAGCAGTGGTGTTGACCTCACTGAGGAAGTGAATCCCATTGAGAAAGAGAAGAAAGAGAGTTTCCTGTTTGAGACCACAGCTGCAGTTTCCTCAGAAAATGTTTTAGAACACATGGATGATGTAAAAGTGGAGATGGAAGTTGGCTCAGAAAAGGATGTTTCTCCAAGAAGTTCGGTGGTGCCATGGCCTCTGCCATCATCCAAGCCTGAGAAAGTTCCTGAGCTTTTAAAAGAAACTACAGAAGGGACTGTTGATGTTTCTGAAGAGGACATCCTGCTGGCGAGGATTCACCAAATGGCAGAGGACTCTGATGACACTGAGGACAAAAACGTTCCACAACCCATTCCTGTTCCTCGGACCAGGAAGCGTCTCATTCCGTCCATGTCAGATTTTGAGCTCCCCCCAACTCCACCCCTTCAGCTCAAAACTGATGCCACCACGCCATCCGATGTATCGGTGGACCAGAACAAATGTCCCGCAGCTGAGGTTACCGACCTCACGACATCAGTGGCCTCTGCAGAAGCCACTAGCATAGATGTTGCCAAGTTGAATACTAATGAAAAGAAGCCAAATTTATTTGAGACGTTTGCAGCTTCCTCTGGATTATCAGACAAGAACGTGCTATGGACCACAGATGACAGAGGAAAGGTCCTGGCATCAGCAGCTGATGATGAGGCTTTAGAAAGAGACATTTGTCCAATTCAGCCAAAAGAAATTGCCCTCATCGTTCCCGAATTTAGCCTAACACCACTGGCTGTTCCCACTGACCACAGTGAGGAAATCACTACAAACAAAGAGCTTGATTTGAAGGTGAAAAATGAAGAGGTTCAGATAGAAAAGTTGAAACCGTCCTCAGCTCTGGATGATTTGTAAGTTTAAGCAGAACGATAACCATGCTTGAAGTTGTGCCATAACAAAACTAAAATTCCTTTTCTTTACTAAACTTTATGCACCTAAACCACCAGTGCTTTGGTTGTTTCAATAAAGGGCCCATATCCATATCATAGAATGTCCTGTTTTTGTGATGTCATGGAGATCAATGCCTATTTAGCCTACACTAATTTAACCCCTTCACAATGAAGTGTTTCAGCTTGGACTGCTTTGGAATGAGGGAGCGAATCAGAACAGAGCTCATTTCCATATATCAATCTTAAAGGCGTAGTAACAAAAACAGCCTGAGGAATTCTAAGAGATAAAGAGAATTTGGAAAACGTTCATATGAACATGAATTATGACTATGATTTTGATATGAAATACAATTATAATGCAGGATATGTGGGTGGCACGGTGGCTTAGTGCTTAGTGTACTTGCCACTCAGTGCAGGGGTCTGTTCTTCCTGTGCATGTGTGGGTTTCCTCCTACAGTCCAAAAACATTGAGGTCAGGTGTATTGAGTACTCTGGTGTGTGTTCCCAGAGATAGATAAGGTAGTGGAATGCCCTGCCCTGTGCCTGGTTAAAGTGTAGGGTACTTACAGTGACCCTTACTACCGGAAGTGGTAGCAACCACCTAGCAACCTAACAACCACCTAGCAACCACCACCACTCTGATTAAGCGAAAGATAAAGGATGGGATGGTTGTAGGATATGGGCCCTTTAAGTCACGTTGTGTTGTTGTTGGGTGTTTGTTTAGCAGACTGAATGTGAGCAATGATCGCAATGTATATATTTGTGTTAACAGCCTTAATGTTTAAGTGTACCGACACATTAATGGCTCTCAAATTCTGTACTATATGTCCTGTGCAGTGTACATGAATATAGAGACCAAGAACATATCTTCAGTACTTACAGTATAGTATAATATTCTCTTTCTCTTACAGATCCAGTGTTGGTTCCTCTAGATCACCACCACAATTAGCAGCCGAAGCTACTCAGGGTCAGCCTCCAGCAGAGAACCAACATCTCCACTCTGACCAGACTGATGGTGGTCATAAAGCATCATCGACTGTAGAAGCATCTTCAGCTGTTTCACCACCTAAACAGAGGAAGAAGAAAGTCATCCCGCCTCCGGTGAAGCTGGAGGAGGTGAAGGCAGGAGAACCAGCAAGAGATATGCCTGCACATGAACAGGAGGTCAGTATTATGAATATTTTATGCAAGGAAGTATCCAGATATGTCTTATTCCTTATTACCTCCTTTTTCTCTCTCTCTCTCTCTCTCTCTCTCTCTCTCTCTCTCTCTCTCTCCAGGTTTCATCTCCTCTCCCCAGTCCTGGTCTGGTGACCTCGAGTCAGTCTCTGCTGGAGTGGTGTCAGGAGGTCACAAAGAATTATAAAGGTGTGAAGGTCACTAACTTCAGCACTTCCTGGAGGAACGGCCTGGCCTTCTGTGCCATCTTGCACCACTTCCACTCTGATAAGATGTGAGTGATGTTCCAGATGTGAAGTGTTGGTTTCTGAGATGACAGTAAACAGACTGAACAAAACTTAAGAGGAGATATATGTACTGCCCCAGCAGAGCAGCGATTGGACCAGCAGGGTACTGCTCTCTCAGAGCAGTGATTGGGCCTGAATAGAGCACCGCTTCTCCTATCCTGGTCCTGCTGGCCACCGCCCTCTTCGTTGTGTAGCGGTTCTACTTGCCTGGGCACCACCCCCACTGTGCTGCATGTGGACCTGTTAGTTCCCTCCTCCTTCCAGCATAGTGATTGGGTGCTGGGGGTGAGCCTCTCTCCCCTTATTGGTTTCAGTCAGCAGCAGCTCAATAGGATCAGCTGTGCTGGCTGCTTTAAAGCAGGCTCCATCACCAGAGCTCGGCGCAGAGCTATTAGTTTTCATCATATTGCCATCAGTTCCTTTTTTTGGGCTTTGTAGAGGTCAGCTCATCCCAACTATTGCCCTGTGAACCTGCCTTTCTCAGTCACTGCCAGTCTTTCAGCCATGTGTGCAGAGATGTTGCTTTGCTGTTTATTTTGTGGCTATTTAAGGGGATTTGGTGGCCTGGGAAGAAGCCCTCCCAGTAAACCTGTGAGCCGCTTGGACTACTGTCTTTTTTTATTGGTGTGGTGTGGTTCGGCGGCTTAATCTCCCTCAGCTCTCGCATGGAGGCTCCCTTTGAGTCTCACTGTATCTGTCAAGCATGGGTGTCTCTATAAACCCACCCCAGGTGACAGTGCACCTTGGCAAGGGCTCCAAACGAGGAAAGCCTCATTTTAGTTTGAGCTTCGTAGTTTTTCCACACTCCCTGAGTGCACTGGAAGTGTTTATGCACAACGCTTCACCATCTTTCTGCGCTCAGTCATCCCCAGCATTGGCATATGTTTGCTTTCCTTTTGTTAGGCTTTGTTTTGCCGTGCCAGCCCTGTAACCATATGTGAGATTACTCAGAAAAACTGTTTCCATCTGATCTCACTGTTCTCTAGGAGAAACTACAGAGATGTTTTTGAGAACTCATTATGGATTTTTTTCTTTTCTCAGTGAACTACAGAGAACGAATATCTGCACATTTTAATGCACATTTATTGTTTATTTACTTCAGTAAACATTTTATTTGACCAGGAGTGACCAAAGTACCAAACGAGTATTTCCTGGCAAGATGGTTGAATTATAATATTAAATAATGAGTTAAAAAGATTAAAAAAAAACTTTTAATTGTGTCTTTTAATCATATTTTTCAGTGATTTTGAAGCACTCCAACCACATGACATAAAGTTCAATAACAAGAGAGTGAGTATCCTCGCATCCTCTCTCTAATTTATCAATCAGTAAATTAGTTTCCACTAAATTGTCCGATTAAAGGTGAATATGTTTATATTCTGCTGTGTTCTGTAGGCATTTGATGAATTTGCCGCTCTGGGTATCTCTCGCCTCTTGGAGCCATCGGACATGGTTCTGCTGTCCGTTCCTGACCGCCTGATTGTGATGACGTACCTGAGTCAGATCCGTACACACTTTACCGGTCAGGAGCTCAGCGTCCTCCAGATCGAGCAGAACAGCAACCAGACCAGTTACGGTGTGGAAGCACCACCCGGTGGTCCAGACATGGATGCTGCTGCTCGGTTCTGTGCTCAGAGGCTTCAGGCTGGAACTTTGTCAGGAGAGCCCAATGGAACACACACGCAGGGGGAGAACGGAAAACCAAACGGAGACCTGGTCGCCCCACCAAGGGTGAAACGGGCGGTGCGGGTGGAGGAGAAGAGGCTGGAGGGGGGGCAGACTCCTGTCGCTCCACCACGATCCAGCACATCCAGACTGAACCTGGGACAAGTGAGGGATGCTGACCTGCTGAAAAAACACCGAGCACAGATAAAAGGAGACTCTGTGGAAGAACCTGATGGTCAGGAGCAGAACAGAGAGGTCAGAAACTAAATGCACAACAGATCAGAACTTTTGTTAGAATCTGTTTCAGTTCAGGCTTCATTAGACAAAGGTGTTATGTGTTATTAAATGTTTGTGGACATTCCTTCTAATGAATGCATTCTTCTACTTTAATTTGCATCCGTTGCTGACACAGATGTACACACAGCTTGTCTAGTCCCTGTAGAGAAGTACTGCCAATAGAATAGGACTCTCTGGAGCAGATAAACATAAACATATTGCCAGCTGTGCGCTAGATGGGTGTAAAGCTCCCCAGCATTGAGCTGTGGAACAGTGGAATTGTGTTCTCTGCTCTGTCCAATACTTTTGGGATGAGTTGTGGTGTTGGGGATGAGGTG
Source organism: Crenuchus spilurus (assembly GCA_036984385.1). Taxonomy (NCBI): domain Eukaryota; kingdom Metazoa; phylum Chordata; class Actinopteri; order Characiformes; family Crenuchidae; genus Crenuchus; species Crenuchus spilurus. The sequence continues at coordinate 15,911 of BRDA01014082.1, forward strand.
ATGATGATCATCCAAGTAGAGACAGTTACTCCAACAAAAGTAGGATAAACTCTTTTTAATTCTCTTGATCTCAAAAGAAACTTTTGTCCATCTAGTGCAGACATGTCCAACTCCAGTCCTCGAGGGCTGGATTCCTGCACTGTTTGCTGATTTCCCTGCTCTGACACTACAGATAAACATGTTCAATACCTGCCGAGCATAATCAACCTGTGTGCTATTACCCACTAGTGGACCATAGTGGTACTGCTAGACCTTTTTTGTTGCAATATATAGAACTTTCTTACTATATATATATATAAAACCAAACCATGCACAGTAAATCTGCCAGTGTTAAATCAACACTGTTAGAGTTAAATTAACACTGAGGGTGTCAAAATGTAACACTCCCAGTGTTAATTTAACTGTAATAGTGTTGATTTAACACTGGCAGATTTACTGTGTACTTAAAATGACAAATATTGATAATTATTTACAGAAATATATTAATATATTTAGGTTAAGCTTGTTTATTGCAAAATACTCAACAGACGTAATCAACATAAGTGTTTATTTACATTTATTTTTATTTATTTTTATTTATTAGAATTCTTTCATCATGGATAAATGCTTATAATCAGATTATGTCAAATATATTATGTTCTGTGATTATAATAATGCATATTTTGATACAATAGATTGGCATTTATTGGCATTTTTAAATGATCAATTTGATTAACCTTTACAAAAATTGACTGTGGTACTACACTGGTTGTATGATGGTATTATCAAGGTAGAGCCATGATGGCAATACCATGGTACTACTATGGTAATACAATAGTAATATAACTAGTTTTACCAGAGTAAATTGCTATTACTGTGTAATGTGTATGTATATACATACAGGGGTTAGACAATGAAAGTGAGACACCTGTCATTTTAGTGAGGTAGGTTTCATGGCTAAATTGGACCAGTCTGGTGGCCAATCTTCATTAATGTCACATTGCACCAGTAAGAGCAGAGTGTGAAGGTTCAGTTAGCAGGTAAGAGCACAGTTATATAGTATATTACAATGCACACAACATTATGGTGACATACCAGAGTTCAAAAGAGGACAAATTGTTGGTGCACGTCTTGCTGGTGCATCTGTGACCAAGACAGCAAGTCTTTGTGTCTAAATATTATTGAGCCACTTTGGGGTGTTTTGGAGGAGCGAGTCAGGAAACGGTTTCCTCCACCAGCATCACGTAGTGACCTGGCCACTATCCTGCAAGAAGAATGGCTTAAAATCCCTCTGACCACTGTGCAGGACTTGTATATGTCATTCCCAAGACAAACTGATTCTGTATTGGCTGCAAAAGGAGGCCCGACACCTACTAATAAATTATTGTGCTCTAAAACCAGGTGTTTCACTTTCATTGTCTAACCCCTGTATGAATTAGTATTATTGGTAACACTTTATAATGACTTTCATTAATAGCCCATTAACTAATGATTAATAACTGTGAACAAATATAAAGTGTTACCATATTATTTCCATGGGAAAACTCTGCATAACTGAGGTACCATTACATTACTATCATGGTACTGTTCTAAAACATGGTTCTACCATGATGATATTACCATGGTACTTTTTCTTGTCATACCTTTATGGTTGGTTATGTGTTCTGTGGTTGCCCAAAAGATTGGGTCTAGTCTAGGGATGCTCCGATCAGGTTTTATGCTGCCGATCACCGATACCGATCACCATGAGTGCCGATCACCGATACCGATATCACATACTTTTTCACGGAAATCGTCCGATAATGATCAGCGGCCGATTGATCGGAACATCACTAGTCTAGTCTGTCTAATGTGAAGCTCATCCTACAATCCCACAAAATAACTATCAGTCAGAAGTCCTTTTTCCTCTTTGTTTACTCTGACAGGGAAACACTGAGGATAGTGAACCTGTCGCTAAATCAGGTAAGTCTTCCTCTTCATATTGCTTCTCTGCCTTTTGGTTAAGATCAAGTGTGTTATCTAATATCTGATACGTCCTCTATATGAGGATGACATATTACACAGATTTTTAAGACCAGGGAGATGGGAATGGAGCTTGTTCTGCCCACTGCATGCATCATCCTGATATCACAGTACCTCTAGGATTGTTAGAGAGGAGCAGATTTAAGGCCAACCATGGCCTGGTGGTTAGGGATTCAGTCTTGTGACCAGAAGGTCACCGGATCAGCCCCTTTGCAGGATATGATTGACGTGCCCTTGAGCAAGGCACCTAACCTCCAACTGCTGACGGGCGGCACGGTGGCTTAGTGGTTAGTACGTTCGCCTCTCAGCGCTGAGGTCTTGGGTTCGAGTCCACATCTGAGCGGAGTTTCCATGTTCTCCCCGTGTTTCCTCTGGGGACTCCGGTTTCCTCCCACAGTCCAAAAACATGGATATCAGGTGGATTGGCTACTCTAAAATAACCCTGGTGTGTATGAATGAATGTATCTATGTATGTATGTGTGTATGTACGTTTGCCCAGATATGGTTGGCACTCTGTCCTGGGTGATCCCCCTAGTGCTCGATGCAGTCCTCCAGGTGGACGGTCGCTTCCGGTTGAGAGTACGCTGTGCGCGACTGGCTGCCGCTTCTCACCGGAGTGTGTAAATGGAGCGTGTTGCTTGTAAAGCGTCCTTGGGTGTCTAGAAAGGCGCTATATAAGTATAATGTGTGTATGTGTGTGCTTCCGAGGTGATGTGTATATGTGTTGCCCACTGCCTTGGGCACATGTGCTCACTGCCCACTAGTGTGTGTGTGAGGTCAAATTCCTCAATGATGGTGCACTTTCACTTTCATTTTCCGTTTAAAGGAATGATTCAGCAACTCTAATTTACACTTATATCAGATCAGTCAATCAGCCGAGACATGTTTGGAGTCCAAATGTTGTTTCTTTTGCATAAAACTGGATCAGTGATGTTGCTAACAAACACTAAATAGCCCAGTCAATCTGAACCCTCTCAAACTTCATCCAGATCTTCATTACAGACTAGCTGATGTGGTTTAGGACACAGTACATCTTACTGTGAGCTTTCAAATAATTACTAAATGTGTGTAGCTGCATCTGCCATCATACACACCTGACTCAAGGCAGGAAGTGCTGATCTGGAGTCAGTTTTAGTGATGATGGCTGACAGAAATATGGAGGAATCTGATTAAAGTTTCTGTAAGTTTTATTGATTTTTTAGTTCGACTAATCTGTGAGAACTTCATTAAGACCTGGATGAGGTTTGGATGTGAGACCTGTGAGACTTTGGTGATTATTGAGTTCTACTGCTTGTCAGCATCACTGCTCCAGTTTTACACAAGCATGACCTGAATGAAAATAGTATAAATGAGATTTTTTGCCAGTTTGCTCATGTAGGATGTCTTCTAACTCTACGGTCTGGACAATGTGTTCTGGTTCCGCTTTATTACAGTAATACGTCTTTAAAGGTTCTGTAGAGCGGACTAGATTTATATTTGAACATTAATGATGTGCTTACAGAAGGCAGTGAGATGGACAGTCAGTCCAGACCGATGGAGGAGGACAGTATGGTCAGTAAATCTTCAGTCTCTCAGTACCTTTACTGTCACTGTGATTTTTTTACTTTTTCGCTAAATCGAGCCCCTGCTCTCCTCTTCTCTCTTTCTGTTTTACGTTTACCTACTGTTACTGTCTCTCTCTCTCTCTCTGTTACTCTGTATGTTTCTCTCTCTCTCTGTTACTCTGTATGTTACTCTCTCTCTGTTACTCTCTCACTCTGTTACTCTCTGTTTCTCTCTCTGTGTATTACTCTATATGTTACTCTATCTCTATCTCTCTCTGTTACTCTATGTTTCTCTCTCTGTTACTCTGAATGTTACTCTGTCTCTGTTACTCTCGCACTCTGTTACTCTCTGTTTCTCTCTCTCTCTCTCTGTATTACTCTATATGTTACTTTATCTCTATCTCTCTCTGTTACTGTTTCTCTCTCTCCGTGTTACTCTGTATGTTACTCTCTCTCTTTTACTCTCTCACTCTGTTACTCTGTTTGTCTCTCTGTGTATTACTTTATATGTTACTCTATCTCTCTGTTACTCTGTTTCTCTCTCTCTATGTTACTCTCTCTGTGTTACTCTCTCACTCTGTTCCTCTCTGTTTCTCTCTCTGTGTATTACTCTATATGTTACTCTAT
>BRDA01014084.1:11768-34291 GCA_036984385.1 Crenuchus spilurus
CTGTGTGTGTATATATATATATATATATATATATATGTATGTATGTATGTCTTTTGCCCCCTGGTGGACCATGTATTGTAGGCACAAGAAAATATATACATGTTTCTGTTAAAAACATACAGAACACAAACAATAACCCATCATACACCAAGTTTCCTTTACATTTTGTTTGTTTTGTTTGTGAGTAATAGATTCTGAATGTATCAAATATGATACAAAACTAAACTCATGCTGTGTGAAGTTTTTTTTCCAGTCATTTAATGTTTCAGACGTTACAGGGTTAATTAAAACTGGATCTACAGGCCATGCGCTTAATGTAAATAATCTGTTTTAACTTGAAGACATTGTACCTCCTATCCCCATCATTACAGGGCAGCATTTCACATTTCTATTTATTTATGAAGAGATGCTGAGAAATCAGTAGAATGTTCATGGTTTCACTTCTCAGCAGGAAAGCTTTTGAATCACCTGAGTCACTCTTTGGCGGCGCGAGGGTTTCTGGGCAGTAAGGAGCACGCTGGATTTCTCTACGTGCGCCCCACGTTCCAGTCTCTGGATGGCCTTCCATTACCCCCCCAACCTTTCCTGTTTGGCCTGCTGATCCTTCGTGCTGAGAGCCCATGGGCCAGAGCCTTCCCCCTGCGGCTTATGCTGCGGTTGGGTGCTGAGTATCGCTGTAAGGTCCTCAATATTTCTGTATTTGCTTAAAAATGTCATAGTATGGAAAACTGTATTGAGTTTAATGTTCAGACCCCATTTCCATAAAAGTTGGGACACTTCCTAAAAATGCGATAAAAGCTGAAATCTGTAATTTGTTAATTCACTTGAACTTTTATTTAACATACAAAGACTTTCAGTGTTTTAAATGATGAACTTTTCATTATTAAATATGAACACATTTAGAAACTGATGCCTAGAACCCTCTAGAATAGTTGGGACAGAGCCTGAAAAGTACAAGTAACACTGTTCTAGAAGGTTCCACTATTAGCTGTTTGTCTTTTGTCTTTTGAAGCAAGGATGGGACATGGTTCACCACTTTGGGCCAAACATGGTCAGTCAGTTCAAAGAAAATGTTTTGCAGAGTAATATTGTGAAGAATTGAGGTACTTCAGCATCTACAGTTCATTTTATAATGTAAAGATTCAGGTAGTCAGAGGAATTCTCAGTGTGTAAAGGCCAAGAGAGGAATGTGAGACCATCAAGACATTTTTTCTCAGGAACTCAGCAGGACAATATCAGGCCTCATTCTCATTCTGTGTGGCTTCATGTGCTAGACTGACCTGCCTGCAGTCCAGACCTTTCTCCTATTAAACATGTCTGGAACATCATGAAGAGGAGAACCAGACAAAAGAAACAGACCCTGAAACAGCTCAAGTCTTGTTTACAGGACAAATTTGAACTTTTACAACAATTACTATTCAATTCCTAAACCATTAAAAAGTGTAATTAAGAGAAAAAGGTGATGTAATGCAGTAGTAAACATTCCTCTGTCCCAAGCTTTTAGATTGTCTTGCAGGCATGAATTTCTAAATGTGTTTATATTTAACAAATAGCATTGCGTTTGTAATTAAAAACACTTGTGATCTTTTTTGTCTTTTAAATTCAAATGAATTAACAAATTACAGATTTTAGTTTTTATTGCATTTATTATTGGGTTTGTACCATGTTTACATTTCAAAGCATATGATGCACTCTCCAGTCCAAACTACAAAAACAGACCAATTACAATTGTGATGTCACACCCTGAGCAGATGTTTGTATCGCTTACAGCCAATTATTCTACTTAAGGTCTTTTCACAAGGATAGTGTATATTGTACATCCTCCATTCAGTTTCACTGACAGTTGGTCAGAAGTGGTAAAGCACTGTGGGTGGATCAGAAAAAAAAACTTTTCAGCCATTTTACCTGCAGTTTCCTAATGTTTACTTTTATTTTTAAAGGTTTTTGAGATTTCTATGTTAGTGTTTTAAGTAACAGAGTTGGCTTTACCTCTGTTAGTTTTGCAAACCACAAAAATATCTTTGAAATTCAAATCTTAAATTTAGTCTAAATATTTAATATTTCTTATTTTGAGATTGTTGTAAGCTTAATATAAAATAATTTAACTACACATTTCTTACTTGTTTTAAGGCATTTTTTGTATTGGCAGATAATTTGGCATATTTAAAATGTTTTGTCTTAAAACAAACAAAATCATCTGCCAACATGGTGAGATCGTGTTACTTAATAAAATGACTTAAAGCAAGTAGAATGTCCGATTTTACAGTAAATGGCCTTATAATAAGTTTCTCAACATGATAAATGTTAGACGTTCAGACTAGATTTAAGATTTGTAGTTACCAAGCGGTGATCTGACCTTTTCAGATGGGGAGCAGAGAGAGAGAGAGAGTCGGGAGGTGATTTGTCAATATTTCTACTGTGAAAAGCTCTTTATTCATGTTGCTATGATAAGTGTTAAGCAGTGATGTTACTGCAGACAGTTTGAAGTTATTGGGAGGATGATGGAGGAAGATTTAGAGATTAAACGTTATACTGTTCATGGCTGCAACAGGACCAGGACCAACCTGGTGGTGGTGGTGGTGGGGTGACGTTGATGCGTCGGTATCTGCGATCGATAGAACAGAAACAAAATGCTTCCTTTTAAAGTCGAGTAGCTTGTGATTGGCCAGGAAGCCAAATGAATGAGTAGTGCTGTAGTAATGATATAGTACTGGCTTAGGTAAGCACTGACGAGTGCTGAAGGCTGAGTTTTTATTGCAGAACTTTCACCTCTGCTTTCATTTCAAACTTAATATTTCCTTCCATGTTTCAGCCTGGACTCTTTTTGAGTGAAGCACAACACAGGGCAGCCAATCAGAAGAGTCCTAGATAGCCCATCAGAAGATATCCAAGTTTTAAAGGCGCAGTAACAAAATCTGCCTGTTTAATTCTAAAGGATAGAGAGGTGGGAGAGGGGACATGATGAATTTTAAATAAAATAGATTGCAGTAAATGTGAATGAGTCTTTTTGTGGATAAGGTACAGAAAGTATTAATGGTTGATGTTTTTTCTCTCCTGTAGTCTATCCCTGTCCTCTGTTCAGTGTGCGCTTCAGAGAGCCACTCTTTGGTCAGATTAACAACAGCATCATGAGGCTTCTAGTGGTAAGACTGTTATTACCTCACAGTCTGTATGTTTTACACTGTGCCTTCCTGTGTTGTTTGGTAGAAGAGTACATTTGTAACTGTGTCTCCTGCTCTATGCTGTATATTGTTGTGAAAAGAGTACAGTGTGAGACTTTCTGGAACATTATTGACCTGAAATTAAAAAAAAACAAGCTCTTCCACTCCTTTGCCAGGACTTCCGTTTCTACCGCTACACACTACCTGTAGTGACGGGTCTGATGGTTGATTTGGAGGCGAGAAGCACACGCATCACAGTCCCTAAAAGCCGCCACGCTGAGGTAATAAAATCCACCAAAACATTTATTAATACATACATACATATTGATCTTATTCATTATTAGAAATGACACAGATTCAAAGGCTGTATTTCAATGAAGTACATATAAGAAATAAGTTAAACCATGCTTTTATTATAATATACTACTACTATTACAGACTGTAGTTCATCAGTTTCTCTGTGTACTTTATTCACTCTGTTTTTTAATGGTCAGGACCCCCACAGAGCAGGTTGGATCATTCTCAGTGACACTGTTGTGGTGGTGGTGTGTTAGTGTGTGTCAGAGCTGTTGATGTTTTTAAACACCTCAGTGTCACTACTGGAGTGGAAACAGTGACCAACCAGCCAAAAGTGTCACCAGTGAAGGACTAGAGGACCAACACACACTGTGCTGAGCTCCTGTCTCTGACTTTACATTTCCAGCAGCTCACACGCTAACACACCACCACCACATCAGTGTCACCGCAGTGCTGAGAATGATCGTCTAGCTCTGTGGTGGTCCTGTGAGGCTCCCGACTATTGAAGATCAGTATACAAAGAAACAGATGAACTACACTACAGTAAGTGTAGGATACAGGAAGGTGGGTGTTTGGTGTATATGCCCCTGCCTGTATTCATCATGAGTAACTTTTTTAATTGTGCTGTTATTTCATTAATGTGTGCATTACTTCTGGTATGGAGTGCTGCAAGATTTTAACTGAAATGTTGTACTGCAGTACCATATGCAGCTTCACACACAGCTCAAATCAGGTTGTGTGTCCTCTCTGGTTGCTCATTCAGCTGCTGAAGGCGCTGAATAAGTCGAATGAGAGAGTGCTGGCTATGGGCGCTTGCTTTAATGAGCGAGCCGACTCCCACCTCATCTGTGTGCAGACTGCTGATGGACAGTATCAGACACAGGCCATTAGCATCCACAGCCAGCCACGCAGAGGTAAGGATACACACACACACACACACACACACACACACACACACACACACACACACACACTGTCTGTTTCTGTGAGTTGTGGGGATATTACCAAAACCCTAAGTATAACTACTACTAACCATAGCCTTACTCTAACCTAACCCTTACCTTAACTCTACCCTTACCCTAGCCTTAACCATAACTACTACTAATCTAACCATAACCTTACTCTAACCTTACCCAAGCCTTAACCTTAACTACAACTAATCTAACCATAACCTTACTCTAACCTTACCCAAGCCTAAACCATAACTACTACTAATCTAACCATAACCTTACTCTAACCTAACCTTACTCAAACCTTAACCATAACTACTACTAACCTAACCATAGCCTTACTCTAACCTAACCCTTACCTTAACTCTACCCTTACCCTAGCCTTAACCATAACTACTACTAATCTAACCATACCCTTACTCTAACCTTACCCAAGCCTTAACCATAACTACTACCAATCTAACCATAACCTTACTCTAACCTAACCTTACCCAAGCTTTAACCTTAACTACTACTAATCTAACTATAACCTTACTCTAACCTTACCCAAGCCAAAACCATAACTACTACTAATCTAACCATAACCTTACCCAAACCTTAACCATAACTACTACTAACCTAACCTGCCCCTTGTGCTTACCCTAACTTTAACTTTTAACCTTACTGTAACCTTACCCATAATTTCTACTATATTAATCCTAACTTTATCCTAACCCTAAACCTAATCATAACAATGACTGACCTAATCCTAATTTAAACTAACTTAACCCTTACCTTACCCTAACTCTCAAATATGTGTTCACCTTAAAATGTAATGACACATTGTGTGGAACCAGTTTGTAGTCCTCAGAAGAAGAAAGGAACCCTGAATGTGAGTGTGTAAACAGATTTCTGTCACCAACTATATGGCATAAACCTGACACACACACACAGTTTTTTTACACTGAGGGTGTCATTTGTATTCTACATTATTTATTTTATATATATATATACACACAATTATGTAACCATGTGAAACAGTATCTTTCATTTCAGTTACATACAGGGGTTGGACAATGAAACTGAAGCACCTGTCATGTTAGTGAGGGAGGGTTCATGGCTAAATTGGACCAGTCTGGTGGCCAATCTTCATTAATGTCACATTGCACCAGTAAGAGCAGAGTGTGAAGGTTCAGTTAGCAGGTAAGAGCACAGTTATATAGTATATTACAATGCACACAACATTATGGTGACATACCAGAGTTCAAAAGAGGACAAATTGTTGCTGCACGTCTTGCTGGCGCATCTGTGACCAAGACAGCAAGTCTTTGTGTCTAAATATTATTGAGCCACTTTGGGGTGTTTTGGAGGAGCGAGTCAGGAAACGTTTTCCTCCACCAGCATCACGTAGTGACCTGACCACTATCCTGCAAGAAGAATGGCTTAAAATCCCTCTGACCACTGTGCAGGACTTGTATATGTCATTCCCAAGACGAACTGACGCTGTATTGGCCGCAAAAGGAGGCCCTACACCTACTAATAAATTATTGTGGTCTAAAACCAGGTGTTTCAGTTTCATTGTCTAACCCCTGTACTGTCTTTGTTTGAGTAAAATATCATTGCTTGTAAATATGTCACATGTGTATCATATACATAATAATCTGAAGCACATAGTGCAAGTATAAATGCAAAGTAAGGACATTTTTTTCAGAAATATACAAAAACAAACATGCACACACAAGCTTACAAACTAATGCTGATATAACGCATGCACAGCCTCTCACAGTGAATGTTTTCTTTAGACAAGCACACTATCAGGATTATACATGTGCTTTCATATGCCACTTTCATGAATGACCACCAGGGGGTGCTAATGCTACAGCTCACAGGGTCACAGTGAGTTTAAATGACCTCCACTTTTATCACAATGGATGTTTATTTGTGTTTCAGTGACAGGTTCCTGCTTTTTTGTGTTTAGTGGAGCTCTGAAAGCTGCATCAGGATACCTGGCCAAGTCTAGCATAGTTGAAGGTATCATATTTAAATTTTTATCTGAATAGTTTGGTCATTGTCTGGACAAACTAGTGTGTTTATTGCTGAGGTGTACATCTGCTGTGAGAGGGAGAGGAAGTAGGTTTTATGATTGTGATGAGTAGAATGGACACACAGTCATACATGAAAAAAGAATATTGTGGAAAAAGTTCACATATGTTTAGAATTCATTTGAAAAACTAATTCATTACACATAAAATAACATTATTTCAGAGCTACAACCATCACATGCACTAATATGAACCAGAGACAACATCAGAAGTGTCTGACCTGGACTAAGCAGAACCAGAACTGGACTGTTACTCAGTACAAAGTCCTCTTGTCAGATGAAAGTCAGTTTTGTGTTTCATTTGTACAGCGCCCTCCATAATTATTGGCACCCCTGGTTAAGAAGTGTTCTTTGGCTTCTAATAATTTTTTTATATAATATTGGACAACAGTGCAAAAAAAAGGGAAAAATCTAAGCTTTAATTCAAGTGTCTTTATTTGGTGGGAAAAAATCACACATTAAGAAATAAATCTTTTGAATTAAATCATATGTGCCACAATTACTGGCACCCCTGGTGTTGGTACTTTGTACAACCTCCTTTTGCCAAAAAAATAGCACTTAATCTTCTCCTATAACTCTTCACAAGATGGGAGAATACAGAAAGAGGCATCTTCGATCATTCCTATTTGCACAACCTCTCTAAGCGGCTCTTGTCCAGAGTCCTGAGTCTTCTCCTATGCACTCTCCTCTTCAGCTCACCCTACAGGTTTTCTATTGGGATGAGGTCTGGGGACTGAAATGGCCAGGAGAGGAGCTTGATTTTGTGCCTTGTGAACCATTTTTGAGTAGATTTGGCCACATGTTTAGGGTCATTATCTTGCTGAAAGACCCAGTGATGATCCATCTTCAGCTTTTGGGCAGAGGCCACCAGATTCTGATTCAAAATGTCCTGATATTTCAAAGAGTTCATTATCCCATGTATCCTTACAAGGTTCCCAGGTCCTTTGGAGGAGAAAGATGTCCACAGCATCACCAATCCTCCCCCATACTTAACAGTGGGCATGAGGTGTTTTTCTGCGTACTCATCCTTGGTGTTACGCCAGACACACTTAGAGTGTTTGTTGCCAAAAAGCTCCATCTTGGTCTCATCTGACCAAAGCACACGGTCTCAGTTAAAATCCCAGTACCACTTGGCAAACTCCACCCATTTACGCTTATGAGTATAACTCAGAAAAGGCTTTCTCCATGCATGCCTCCCAAACAGCTTGTTGGCATGTAGATAGCACCTGATGGTTGTTTGGAAGACCTCATAACCCCAAGATGCTACCATTTGATTCAGTTCTCTTACAGTGAGCTTTGGAGAACTTTTTACTTCTTCTCTTACCATCCTTCTTACTGTGCGTGGTGGCAAGATACACTTGCGTCCTCTTCTAGGCTTGTTTGTCACAGTTCCAGATGTTTTGAGCTTTTTGATGATTGCTCTCACTGTCTGACTGTAGATAAAGGCATCTGCAGGCGAGTGGCTATTTTCTTGTAGCCATTGCCTGATTTATGAAGGTCGACACACATCTGCCTTACTTGAATAGTGTGTTCTCTTGTCTTTCCCATGTTTGAGTGAATAAGAGAAATAGGACTCTGTGTAACACCATATTTATACCTCAGGGAAACTAATTAAATTACTAATTAAAGGTTTCTAGATACTTTGATCCACTTTATAAACTACAGTAGAAATTACATAAATGGTTCAAATACATTTATTTCCAAGAAATTGTTAAGGGTGCCAATAATTGTGGAACAGGTCATTTTATGGGAAATAATTATTTCTTAGTCAGGATTTTTTCTTTATAATTTTTTTCACTTGAGTTGAAGGTTGCTTTTTTCTAAACTTTTTCAGAGTGAGATTATGCTTCTGCAATAAAAAATAATTTATTTTAAAGCTTTTAACACATTTTAACTAGGGGTGCAAATAATTATGGAGGGCGCTGTAAATCAGCTGCTAGAGTCTGGAGGAAGAGTGGAGAGACACACAATCCAAGTGTCTGAAGTCCAGTGTGCAGTTTCTGCAGTCTGTGATGGTCTGAGGTGTCATGTCATCTGCTGCTGTTGCTCTACTGTGTTTAGTCCAAAGTCAACACCTACTAGGAGATTTTAGAGCATTTCATGTTTCCATCTGCTGACAAGCTTTATGGAGATGCCCAACAGCTGCCCACAGTGCCAACACTACCACTGACCATCATATTACTGTGACTGATTGGCCAACTCATGAGCTATAATCCAGATGATCCAGTTCTACACAGTGATCATAGAGTCCATCCTCACAGCATCCATAACCATCTGGTTTGGGTCCACCTCCCAAGAACGAGCCAAACTCCAGAACATCATCAGGACAGTGGAGAGAATCATTGAATGTAATCTGCCAACACTTCAGGAGATCTACACCAGCAGGGTGAGGAAGCGCGCTGGCAAAATCTCAACTGATCCCTCACATCCTAAACATCACCTCTTCTAGTCACTTCCCTCTGGTAGAAAACTCAGGACCATCAAAACCAGCACAACACGGCACACTAACAGTTTCTTCTATAGAGCAGTAGCTCCTCAACAACAGTAGACACCTCACACTATAGTCTATACACTAATCTACCACTGAACTGAGCTTCCACCTCTCACTGAACTGAACTGGGATTATATATATGAACTGGGATTATATATATGAACTGGGATTATATATATATATGAACTGGGATTATATATATATATATATATATATATATATATATATATATATATATAAAAACAAAAAAAACACCAATAAGTCAAATTCCTTGTATGCGTAACATGCTTTGCAGATAACGTGATTCTGATTAGTCACACTGATCAACTTTAAAACAAGAAAAGGGCTGAAATGTCATTGTATGTGTAATGAATATAAAATGACAGTCTAGCTTTTGATAGCTGTATAACTTTTCAGATGGCCTGATGGTTCAAGTAACGATGGAAACCATGCTGGAGCTACGGCGAGCCCTTCGTGACATGAGGGACTTTAGCCTCACCTGTGGAAAACTCCAGCAGTCAGACAGACAAGAGTTTGTGCATATTCAGTGGCAAGACGATGAGCCTCACTTCAATAAAGGGTGAGAGTTCATTCACATGTCCTGAGAGCCTGCGTTTATGATTGGTGTTTCAGAATTCACCTGAAAAATGTGTCAGTTCAGCGGTCAGTGACCTGCTGATGTTACTGTGCATGTATAAACCTTTACTGCCTTTATTGCTCCTGCTCTCGTCTCTACTCCTGTGACTCACAGCATAATAAGCCCTATTGATGGGAAATCTATGGAATCGATCAGTTGTGTCAAGACACACCAGCGGTTAGAGTATCGGGCCAATGGAAAAGTCATACGTTGGACGGAGGTACACACCTACATGGCTTCTGTTACCATGCAGATATGGTCTGTACTTCCTGTAGGTGTTTCATCTGAATGTTCATTTTTGACTTCACAGGTGTTCTTCCTTCAGAAAGAGGAGCAGACCAACGGGCCAAGCGCTAACCATAACCGTTTGACCGAGCGGCTGGCAAGGGCCTTCTGCCTGGCACTGTGCCAGTCTCTGAGCCTGCTAAAGGAGGATGGCATGACTAAACTCGCATTGCGAGTAATATTGGATGGACCGAAGGTGAGAACATTGTAGGTCTTAAGTTACCTGGTGCATCTTGCTTTGTGGATAAGCTCCCTGTTTGCTTTTTTCTGGACATGTTCTCTTGACTTGATCACTCAAACTAAACACCCTTTACATGATGCTGTGATTTCCCCAAATGGGAAATAGTCAAGTTGTTGAAAACAGCACCAAAATACAGCAGTAATATACACTCGGTGACCTCTTCATTAGGTACACATAGACTCCTTGTCCATTTTAGCACCACTGAACATATAGATGCACCTCAGTGTCACTACTGGAGTGAAAATAGTGACCAACCAGCCAACAGTGTCACCAGTGAAGGACTAGAGGACCAACACACACTGTGCTGAGCTCCTGTCTCTGACTTTACATCTACAAGACCAACAAGGTTGGTGTGTAATAGAGTGAACAGTGAGTGACACAGTGTTTAACATCTCCAGCAGCTCACACACTAACACACCACCACCACATCAGTGTCACTGAGAATGATTAATGTGCTCTGTGAGGGTCCTGACCATTGAAGAACAGACTGAACACAAAGGAACTGATGGACTAGAGTCTGTAATTGTAGAACTAAAAGTGCTCCTGTATGCTCAGTGGAGCTAAACTGGATAATCGGTGTAGATACAAGATGTGTACCTAATGAAGTGGCCAGTGAGTGTATTACTCTAACTTCTATAATGAGAAATGGATTTCCATTTGAAAGTCGACCCATTTTCTCCCAAAAGCAGCCTGTTGAGACTTTTCAGCTCACTCTCTTTGGTTGTGTTATGTTTTATGTGGAGCGGTTTGTTCTGTTCCTTGCAGATGGAGTTCCTGGCAGGCAGTAATGGGCAGCGTCTGCCACTGTGCTACCAGGAAAGCCTTAACCAGGCATTATCGGCAGTCGTGCAGAGTGTCTCTCAGCACCACGGACACTCTGCCCTGCAGCTAGAGCTCATTTTCTACATCCTGGAAGATATCTCCTAGAGACCACCCAGTAGACCGGTCCACTATGCTACCATCTGCCCAGCCATCCACAGCTGGACGACATGGAAGAAACACTGTGCCAGAGGCACCTGACCTGAATCCTCAGTCTCGCTTTTAGATGAGTGGAAAATTCACAGTGGCAGATTTACATTGACCAGCCTTCATCGTAGCACTGAATTCCATTCTCCATACTTCCCCTGTAGACCTTTGTGAGGGTTCTAGGTGTAGCCAATGGATCGATTCTGAAATGAATCCCCAGCAGCAGCTGTTCTGTTGCTTTGTAGCATTATCTGTACATGTAGTTTTTGGCATAAAAAATGCATGTTGAGCAAAACATTAAAAAAATGACCAAAGGAATCAGGAAAACCTTGAAGAATGAATGCATGACTTAAAACGGGGCTTTTTTAATAGGAGTTACTTTCTGCATTCATATTCTTCAATGCATTGAGGTTATTATGGGTGTTTTATGTTGTCAGGTTTGAAGATAGGCAAGAACCTTCCCTGTGTGTCACTGTACAAATACCATTGAACTCTGTGGCTTTACAAACATCAACTCATGAAATTGAACCAGTGGGTGTGGCCTGACCTCCGCCCTAGATTCTCCAGCACTACAAGACATCTGGAGTCGTATGTGATAAAGATCATTTTTCAAACCCATTATAAATATTGTATTTCTTTGTCTTACCCTGAATGTACTCGCTGACCCTACGCTCTGGTTTCCTCACACACACACACACACACACACACACAGTGTAGGATGCTTACTACGCATTTGTCTCCCTGCTGGCCCTTTCAGATGGAGAATGGAAGTCTTGTTTACATCCTACATGCTTGACATAACTGAAATAACAGACGACATAAAGCATGCAGTGGGGACACTCGCAGAAACAAAGGGATGTTACTCAACCAATTCGAAACAGCACAGATTGTGTTGAAACTGTAATAAAAAATGTAAACAGTCAATTACACAGCAACATATTTTAAAGTTGAAATGATTAGTCTGACTCTAAAAGTGATGAAAATCAGTAGAATGTGACTGAGTAAATGACTATAAACAGTATAAATAGTGTCTCAGAGCTACAGCTGTCACACTCACTAATATCAACACTCCTGAACCAGAGACACCATCAGAAGTGTCTTACCTGGACTAAGCAGAACCAGAACTGGACTGTTACTCAGTACAAAGTCCTCTTTTTAGATGACAGTCAGTTTTGTGTTTCATTAGTAAATCAGCTGCTAGACTCTGGAGGAAGAGACACTCAATCCAAGTGTCTGAAGCCCAGTGTGCAGTTTCTGCAGTCTGTGATGGTCTGAGGTGTCATGTCATCTGCTGCTGTTGCTCCACTGTGTTTTATCAAGTCAACAGTCAACACCTACCAGAAGATTTCAGAGCACTTCATGCTTCCATCTGCTGACAAGCTTTATGGAAATGCCCAACAGCTGCCCACAGTGCCAACACTACTACTGACCATCATATTACTGTGACTGACTGAGCAACTCATGAGCTATAATCCAACAGTAAAACAAAAGACTCAGTTTACATGTAATGATTATATAAAGACAGTTCATCTATTGAAATTCAACTCAGTTTTTTGATGTATGACTGTGGTAAATGAAACCAACTCATCGCAGAGTCGTATTGCAAAACAGGAGATGTCGAGAGCTTTTTAAAGATGTTGAGCAAATACCCAGTGAACTCAAGAACACCACATAAGCGCTGGCCTATTTTAAAATGGAATTTATTTGAAGTTCAAGTCATACACTTGAGTAACAAAAATTTAGAACCCTACAGTATCAATCCCATTAGTTTTGACAGTAAACCTACAGTATTTACAGCTGGAGCTCAAGTTGACTTGGAGGAACTGTACAGTGTTTTGTCTTTGGGGGAGTAAGAAGTGCGTTCACTTTGCTCATGACAACGTGAGCAACATCAGTGAAGAATATCCAGTCAACATCTCTGCTCTTCTCTTCATACATTGTGCTCAGTATTTATTTTTCTTTAGATTAACAATTAAAATCAATAACAAAAAAAAAAATGCAAACAGGGATCCCAGACACATTCATCTCCCCATGTATTTGTGCATAATTAAAACAAAATAAAGAGAAACAAAACAAACAAAACTAAATACATGGTGAGAAAAACAGTCCCAAAACACTCTTTGGAATCCTCGGTGTTGTGTGCAGGCACTCGTGGTCATGCGTTTTGGATGTTCTTCTCTAAACCTTTTTTTAGGCTTTCTTCATCTTACCGCTGTGGGCGGATCCATTCTCGTGGTGCTTCTTCCCATTGGTCAAGCCGTTCTCATGGTGCACACCATTACTGGACACTACTGAAGCACCGTGGGCGGCGGCTCCGTTAGACAGAGCACCGCTGGCCTTGCTGTTCACACTCAGCTGCTCGGCGTTCTTGGGCAGCCGCTTGCCCTTCACGTAGGCCTGGTACCAGAAGTTGGAGAAGAGGATGAAGAAGAAGGTGCCATACATCCAGACAAGGTGGATGAAGAGAGGCACCTGATAACCACAGCTGCTCATGAAGTAATACTGTGTAGCATGAAGGGACACCAGCACAAACTGAATCTGGGAAAAAAGAAGAAACAGCAGCCGGGTTAATGACAGGAGACCCATCTTCACTCGGATCCATTCAAGACTTTGACATTAACAGTTATCAGCCTAAAAGGAAATGAGGTTTAGCAATATTGTCCAATTACAGCAGGAAATAATCCTAATGTTCCAAGGATGTCTAGAGGTTATCTAGAGGAACGTCAGCCTGAGATCTGCTTACAGCGTCTTTACTATTTATTTTTATTTACACATGAACCTTCTCGTTTTCTCGTAGAACATTAGAGTAGTGAGTAAGCAGCTGTCCATACAACACAATTTTAATGATTTGGTCTGATCAGAACATCATGTCCACCTTGTATCTGCACCGATTGTCCATTTTAGCTCCACTGAGCATAGAGCTGCATTAGTAGTTCTACACTTACAGACTGTAGTCCATCTGATTCTCTGTACTTTATTCAGTCTGTTCTTCAATGGTCACGACTCCCACAGGGGAGGTCGTTCTCAGTGACACTGATCTGGTGGTGGTGGTGTGTTAGTGTGTGAGCTGCTGCACTCAGGAGCTCAGCACAGTGTGTGTTGGTCCTCTAGTCCTTCACTGTTGACACTGTTGGCTGGTTGGTCACTATTTTCACTCCAGTAGTGACACTGAGGTGTTTAAAAACCATCAGCAGCTCTGACACACCACCACCACCACATCAGTGTCACTGAGAATGATCCACCTGCTCTGTGGGTGTACTGACCATTAAAAAACAGGGTGAACAAAGTCTGCAGAGAAACAGATGGACTACAGTCTGTAATGGTAGAACTATAAAGTGCTCCTGTATGCTCAGTGCAGCTAAAATGGACAATGAAGGCAGACACAAGGTGGTCATTATGTTCTGATATGACTGTATTATATTGGTCAGCATTGAATGAAGGTCATTCTGGCCCATCATTAAATTCAGACCTGGAGGATCACAATCCCATTAGATTTTGGAATAAGAGTTAAATCAGGTATGTCTGAGCTGCGTAACCAGTAGAAATGCTTATTCGGGTCATTCTGTTTGAATACCAGCCTTCTTTATGCCAGGCTGTAACATTTACTACTGTGCAGGTGTAAATTTTAAGGTCAAACTTAATACTAGGTTAAAGCTACGGTACTGGGTGCAATAAATTTTAGTAGCTCACAAACTTGAACACAGTGACCGTTTATAATCAAACTCAGCTGGTGCAACAGGTTACACATTTTCAAAAGGAACGACCATTATTTGGCACTTTAATACATTCCCTGTTTGTGCACAATATAAAATTAACGCCATTTGTGTTTACCATGTGCTTTGTTGCACTTGCTATTAATAACCAGCAGGGGGTGTGTTGCAAGACTTTTAGTAACACACTACATGACATGTACTCTATACTATTACAACAAGTACATATTCTAAACAGCTGTCCACTGTAGTGACATTCATGAATCACAGTCCTGGGCCTGTCTGTGCTTCTACAAGAACACCTTAATACAGGGACATCCTGTTTTATCCACAATGGTCCGGTGTGGCTGATTATACAGTCTCATGCTTCAGTCAGTTGAACACGTGGGCTCTTTCTTTGTTGGACTGAAATCCTGCAGCCCTTTACGGATAACACTGGACACCCCCGCCTTAAGACCCAATTAACAAAATTACCAGCTGGATGGCCGTCATGTATTTCTTCCACCAGAGGTACTTCTGGAAACGAGGCCCTGCAGCAGAGAGGCCATAATAGAAGTACATGATCACATGGACAACAGAGTTGACCATCGCGTGGAATGATCCCATCCCACCTGCAAAGAAATTCAAAATTATCATCCTGTGTAGCACTAGAACCAATGATACTACAGTTAATCACGAGGTTACAGTCATTAGTAAAAGTAAGCTCCCTAGACAAAAAATAAAGAAATTTGGTGCTGCATAAGGATGATCAGGCTAGAAATACCTGCAGGGTGTGTGAGGGGATTCATAGATTGAGAAGAGGTGATACAGTGCAGTGAAGGTCTTGTTCAGTGTGTGTAAAATGGGTCACAAAGCAGATGTTAATGATGAAGGAGTGACTGTATTTGGGGGTTAAAGGTCAGAGTGTGAAGGAAGTAGCTGAATGTGCAGGTGTATGAAGTGTACAGTCATACAGGTCTACCAGCAGAACTAACAATGCCAGTCTACAGGATGTTCTACTCAGAATTGTGGCCGAAACTGCTGGACAGGGACCACCGGCAGGTTTCACAGCTTGTGAATGAAAATCTCTTCACTTCCAGCTTCTAGAAGTCAACGCAGGTCCTTCACAAGCAGTTTGAAAAAAAAAAAAAAAAACACTGTGAAAAAACTATTACACTTAGAGGTCTGAAATTACATACACACGTACTTGAGATGATGCTCTATGTGTGGTGAAAATTTGGGAAAGATAGGATTAGTGAATCGGGAGATATTCAGCTGATAAGCGAGGAAAACGTTACGGTCGGCACCGCGCATGCGCAGAACACGTCATCCGACATACACATTTTCACACCATTTTTCTCCAAAAGTACTAGATGAAAAAAATTGAAAAAATTCACACACTGTACACTTCATACACCTGCACATTCAGCTACTTCCTTCACACTCTGACCTTTAACCCCCAAATACAATCACTGCTTTATCATTAACATCCGAGACATTCACTGCACTGTACCACCTCTTCTACATCTCACACACCCTGCAGGTATTTATAGCCTCATCATCCTCATACAGCTGCAGGAGCCTGAACTTACTACCACCTTAAACACACAAAGTGACTCATTTGTTGTCCAGGGAGTTTGATTATGTCCTACACCTCAATCCTGAAGTTCTCACCAGGAGCATAGTTGACACCCCACCACCAGGTCCAGGGCATGAAAGAATGGTGGAAGATGTGCAGGAAAGTGATTTGACTGTGTTTCTTACGCAGCACAAAGAACACCTTAAAACAAACAACGGAAATGACAACCACATCTACCAAAACAACAAGAAATATTACAGCATGTACAGTGGTTATAAACATACTGTGTCCATGAGTTCGATGAACTTTGAGAAGACGAACAACCAGGCCACTCTGACCATCTACAGGAAAGCAAAGCTTCATTAATACACTATTATATCAGCATCAGCAAATCAGGTGTTTCTTATGCTGCTCTCCAATCTGAACAGCTCATTCCTCAGCTATTATAATACTGCTCAGAAGCACAAACATTCACACTAATCTTACCCTCAGGCCTTGAGGACTGTCAGAGTAATCAACTGGGTCACATCTCCACGTGTATCCCGTCAGCCAACCCGACATCAAGAACTAGAAAGCCAGATTAAAAAGACATTACATGTGTGAGAATTTACAACCTTGTGCAAAAGCCCCGGGTTCAATTACAACATTAATTCAGTTTCTAAGGCCCTGTTCACACCTGACATTAAGTGGTCAGCATTAAGCAAAGGTGTGAACGGGGTTATTCAGTCACTCAAACCATATTCTGAGGTCAGAGATTCATATGACCTCATTACATTTGCTGTGTGCAAACTAAAGTGTCTTGATGTGTCCACTATAGGGGTGGACCGATGTGGTTTTTCCCCACTAAGGCATTTAATGATACTGATTATTAGCAGTCACGAATAATATTTGGGTATGATTTTTATTACCCATACTTTTGCAGCTCTTACTCACAGCTTACATTAAAGGAACAGTTTAATATTATAACACCATAAAAATGAAGTGTTTAAGCTGTAACTAAAGCAATTAAAAAACACATTTGACTGGATTTAGTAGACACTTCGTCCATATTTCTACCAATCAGATAGCATTGAAGGTAATATTTAAAAACATATATTGTCTGAATTGTAGATTAATACTAAAGTCATCCAAACTATGAATACATACATATGGAATTATGTAGTAAACAAACTTAAGTGTTAAAGAAACCAGAATATGTTTATATTTTACTTCAAAGCAGACACACAACTGATGTCTCAAACACATTAAGAGGCAAGAAATGCAAGTCATGAACTCTTGACAAGACACAGCTGTTAACTGAAAGCCATTCCAGGTGACTACCTCATAAAGCTGACTGAGAAAATGCCAAGAAAGCTGAGCAAGAGGTGCCCACTGTGAAGAATGTAAAATATAAACATATTCTGGTTTGTTTAACACTGTTTGTTTACTAAATAATGTGTCCAAACTTTTGACTGGTACTCTATGTTTAATAACAATGTAGTACATAAGCTGAATGCAGCAAATAAGTAGAAATTGCTTTGTCCCCTGTATATATTTTCAGTAAAAAAAAAAAAAAAAGTAATCAGTCTTGTCCTCATTCTTTCAGGTTACATTTAGTTAAAATAGGTCTCATGTTTAAGTCCTAAATGTGTGTACATTTGTTAAATATTTCATATTACTCTGGATATTCTGTACATTTAACAGCAACACTGAATTTAACATGATGTAAATCTACTAATATATAATATACTAATTCTAATTCTGATACAGTCACCGCCTCTTTTCAAACTACCGCTGATACACCGTCACTGGGGAGCCAACGTGCTCGGAGGAAAGCGTAGGATTCCCAGCTCCGAATGGACCAATCAATAGATGCCTGAGCCAGCGGACATTGTAGTGTGTGAGCGATAAGAAGAGAGAGCGCCATCTACCTGCCCAGAGAGAGCACTGCCAATTTTTACTTTCTTGGGCCCGACTGTTGATGGCAAACAGCATGACCGGGGATTCAAACTCGAGATCCTCTAGTCATGGTGTCAGTGTCAGCCTGCTGAGCCACTCTGGGCCCAAGACAAATAACTATTAAAGACTATTATAGTCTCTTTAGTCTCACCTCATACACAATGAAGCTGGACAGTAAAACCAAAGAGAAGTTGTAGACAATCATGGGCCCTTTTAGTTGGAAAGGCTTCCGGTTGGCCATTATCCGAGGGCCTGCATACAGGACGAAGAAGACGTAGGCAAGCAAAATAGCAGTCATGTTGACCGGACTGTCCATCAGCAAGTAGCCCTTCAATCTTGGGTCTGAAATGGAAACGAGAAGAGACTTTTGGTGAGATCAAATGTGTTGATCTAAGAACAACTTCTGATGACTGCTTCACTCTTCCAGGCTAATCCTCAAACAGGATTTCCCATATAAAGTCACCACCAATACAGATTCATACAGGCTCCGCCCACAAATTCATTAGCATCCGTTATACACAGCGCTGCTTCAAACAGTTCATTTGTGTCCATTTACTTAGTGTCATATTTTACATTCATTACACATAAAGTGATATTTCGAGTCTTTTTATTGTTTTAATGCTGATCAGGACGTATAGCTCAGAAAAATCAGAAATCAGCACAATCTCAAATGATTTTATTTAGGAGCAAGTCAGTGGCAGCTGGCCAACAGAGGGAGATAGGGCTCCACGCTGGAAAATGTTCTTTATTTTAATTTAGAACAGAAAATATGTCGGTGTTGATTATTATACTTTATCCTTTTATTTTACACCAAGTAGGTGCAGACCTACCATTACAGACTGTAGTCCATCTGTTTCTCTGTGTACTGTGTTCAGTCTGTTCTTAAATGGCCAGGACCCCCACAGAGCAGGTGGCTCATTCTCAGTGACACCGATGTGGTGGTGGTGTGTTAGTGTGTGTCAGAGCTGCTGATATTTTTAAACACCTCAGTATCACTACTGGAGTGAAAATAGTGACCAACCAGCCAACAGTGTCAGAAGCAGCAATAAATGAGCTAATGTCTCGGACTTTACATCACTAATACACCACCACCACATCAGTGTCACTGAGAATGATCCACTGTCCAAAATAACTGCTCTGTGGGGGGTCCTGAGCATTAAAAAACAGGGTGAACAAAGTATAACAATTTATTTTCAGCTTCCTGTGAACAGAGCTTATTTGTGGGCGGAGCATAAACCAATCAGTTGTTAACTCAAGCCTGGGCTTCATTCATTTATCGATTTTAATACAATTATAAAAGGTCATAAGTCAGGATTCAGTATACATACCTCTCCATTCTAAAAGCTTGTTGTACACTTCCAGCACTCTCTCCAACATTTTCACCAACGTCTAGAGTATAAACTGTGGAAATAAAAGCAGGTATTTAAGCCTATTAAGTGTGTTGAGTGGTTTGTAACAGCGTATGGTTTATTACACTTTATTAGATTAGGCCTTTGGGGAGATGAACAGAGAACACACTCTTAAAGACACCAGAAGCCAGTGTGAACCATCAGCATAATGTTTTGCACGCTGCAGCCATGTGACACTCCTGCCTGTTGACTCTTTCGCTCTCATATCCCTCCTCCTGCTAAACAACATCCCTTGCCTTCTTCCTCTTTGCAGACATGGCCTGATGCTGACAGGGAGGAGCTACAGCTGGGAGGAAGGGGGGGGGGGGGGGGCTCAGAGCCGTGCCTTGCTCCAACCTTTAGCTCTGTAAAACAAATACGCTTCTAACTCATAAAACCTGCCATGATGTAAGACACATGAGGCCATAATGATTCTACAGCACCGGAGTTAAACTGTTTGTTCTTATCACTTCGGCTGGCTCACTCCTACAGTTTAGGCAAACAGAGGAGGGGTGCAGGTGTGGTTTAGGAAAGCAAAACACAATGTGCCGGCCGGAATGTAATCAGCATTGAAGAATTTGGTCCCGTTTCTCCGAGCGCTGGGGCCTGCAGTGAAACAGAACACGGCAGATATCAGCCTGGACAGGCGTGCCACATACCACAGTCTCCCACATCAGCAGTAGCTCGAAACCAGCCAAACCTTACGCCTCCATGCACATAACTGATCATCTTTTGTGCTACGGTCATCACATCCTTCCTCTTTCCAGAGATGAGATTCACTCTTCATTGTACTAGTGCATGTCCAAAAACTAGAACGGTGGCTCATTTGTGCTCACAGTTTCATTAAAAGAGGTATCACATATTATATTCATTACATGTAAACGACATTTTCTAGTCTTTTCTATTTTGTGATCCGAAAATCCAGAAGCTCATTTCACTTCATTTGGAGTTGGAAATTACTATTCAAACTGTTAAAATATTAAACATTAAAACTAAAAGAGTTTAAGGTGGCAGTAACTTCAGGCTCCTGCAGATGGTGCTGTATGAGGATGATCAGGCTATAAATACCTGCAGGGTGTGTGAGGAGACTCATAGATGTAGAAGAGGTGGTACAGTGCAGTGAAGGTCTGGTTGTGTGTGTAAAATGGGTCACAAAGCAGATACAGATATATACTTTGAATATACTTTGAATAGTAATTTACTCAAACTCCAAATGAACTATACCCAGCTGATAAGACTTTGGCACCTCTAGGTAAAACAAACTCCACTTGCACCCCGGTGTATTGTAGTCTCCTCTGACTGTTGCGCATGAGTGCCATCTAAGATGCTGTTGGAATGGCTGGCGTAGGTCCCGCATAAGAATTCAAAGACTGACAAATTATCACCACGCTGATATGAATCAACCGGCCCACATTGGTTCAAATGTGGCCATCAGGTTGATCCACTTTCAGACCTTATCCCTTAGACGTGGGTTCACCTCCAACCACAGAAGAATAGACATTCCTCAGCTTTGTGAGAGGAATCGAAAAGTTCACAAACGGTGATAGACTTTTTGTCATTAAACGTGTGGAAACTCAGGCCGAGATTAATCTAATGGCACACACCAAACAAATCCAGTCTACACTCCACGCCCAGGTGCAGGAGGACATCAGGGGCAGGAGTCTTTATTAATCTAGACTGTTGGGTAACTTATCAGATTTATGACTTCCTGAAATGCACGGTCGGTACCCGTTTGTCCTTTGGCTGTAATCTTTAAATTTTACACAACTCGGAGTCTGTTCAGCATCCTGGAGACACTTATCAGCAGATGCCTCTAATCTCAACATCCGTGCATGTTTCTTAAGCACATTTATGATGACTGGTTGTCATCTATAGCCTGATCTGACTGCTTCAGTAGTCAGACATGACGTGTATAATGTTCTGAAAAGAAGCTGACGTAGGTGGAGGAAACCTGAGGAGTCCTCTCAAGCCACTACTACAGGTGGAAGAATATATTCAGACACTTATGTTTGGTGATACTGCATCAATTCTCAAAAACAGCAGCGATTTTTAATGAATTGTTTACATGTAAAGAAACATTTAGGCTGTGTCTAAACCCCAACCACTAGATGATTGTAATCTTCAGCCAATAGACTCTTCCACTCCAACAGAAACTAGTGTAAGGACACACCGTAAACAGTTTTCCTAAAACTACAGTACCAGTAGTAAGTCTGGACTGGACTTTGGACACCTTCTTGTTCAGCGTTTTCCTTTTTTCATGTTGCTCCTACATTGTAAATGAATACTGAAGTCATCCAGACTGTGAAGGAACACAAAGAATCAAGTAGTAAACTTAAGTGTTAAGCTACTGTGAAGAACGTAAAATATAAACATATTCTGGTTTGTTTAACACTGTTTACTAAATAATTACAGATGTATTTATTCATAGTCTGGATGACTTTAGTATTAATTTACAATGCAGAACATTTTGAAATAATGAAAAACCACTGAATGTAAAGGTGTGTCCAAACTTTTTACTGGTACTGTACATCAAAAAAAAAAATCACCTTACTTACAGCATCATAACTGTATCATGATACTATTAATATCTACTTACTTAGCAACTCTAGCCTACTGTTAATAAACTACATTACTGTGAGGACCTTTAATGGAGCTTTAGTTGATATTTGACAGTAGGAGTTGACCAATTATCATCCCTGACAACTGGATCTGATATTTAAAATGTCTGTGATAACCAGTGTTGGGAACGTTACTTTAAAAAAGTAATTAGTTATAGTTACTCACTACTTGTTCAAAAAAGTAACTTAGTTAGTAACTGAAT
>BRDA01014087.1:0-31865 GCA_036984385.1 Crenuchus spilurus
TCTCTCTCTCTCTCTCTCTCTCTCTCTCTCTCTCTCTCTCTCTCTCTCTCTCTCTCTCTCTCTCAATGGAGTTGAAATTGTGATTAGGTTTGATAGTCATGATATAATTTTAATGCATTGTGGTGTGGGAATGATTTTTTAGAGGATTATCTTTCAGATGTTTCACTATTTAAATGGTACATAATGTCTCAGCAGATGTTATATAGTAGACAAGCATCGCATTATCTGGAACGCTGACTAACATGCAGGCTTCCGTGTATGCACGACATATCCGGATAAAGTTTCTGCTGCTTGATTTTTGTAGGATGACGGATAATGGAGAACAATACGTATGCGCAGTATGGATGATATACAGTGATATTTGTTACTACTGCAGTTGATGCACAAGTCCGAGTTTAAAAACCTTCAGAACATAGACATTTCTGTGGTTCATTCAGTGTGTCAATTAATTAGTAAGAATACTATATACTTATTGTTAAGTGATGCATATTGTTACGTGAAGTATACTGTATTTTGGCCTTATGCTATGTTGTAACATATATACAGGTAGTCCCCGGGTTACGAAGTTAATCTGTTCCTACATTTGTGTTGTAAACCGAATTTCGTGTAAGTCGGATCGTACATAAATACTGTACATAAATAACATACTGTAAGTGTTTATCCTATCCTAACACCTATCCTAACACAGTAATGATAAAAAAACACATATAAAATACATTTAATAATGAAAGGAAACAGTGTAACCGTGTATTCTTCCGCCGCACACACCAAACACAAAACAAGGCTTTATACAGTAAATGGGAGATGTGTCGTAACCACGAAACATCGTAACTAGGGGACGATGTAACCCAGGGACTACCTGTACTCTCTATCCTCTTCATTAGGTACACATATTTTGTTTCTGCACTCGTTGATTTTATCTGTACAAAATACCATATAGGTGGACTTTGTAGTCCTGCAATTACAGACTGTAGTCTGTTTCTTTGTTATTCTCCTTTCATGCTGTACTTTAAAGGGGACATATTATACCTCTTTTTAAACAAGTTGGAATAGGTCTATGGGCTATGTAAAACATGTTCATTAAGTTCTTTGCACAAAAACACTTATCATAAAGCTCTGTTCTTGCCAGTTTGAGTCCCTTTCAGAATGAGCCGTTTAAGCCGCACAACTGTTGCTGGCCACGCCCTAACACCAGCGATTACTACACGTGAAAATGACAGAACACACAGATGCTATCCAACCGTATCTGTTTTGACCCTGAGTGGACGCAGAGCAAGAAGAGTCTCCTGCATAAACACTTTCACGAATGCAGCAAGCGCACACACACACACACACACTCACTCACTCACTCACTCACTCACTCACTCACTCACTCACTCACTCACTCACTCACTCACTCACTCACTCTCTTTCTCACTTTCTCACTTTCTTTTTCTCTCTTTCTTTCTCTCTTTCTCTCTTTCTCTCTTTCTCTCTTTCTTTCTCTCTCTCCCTCTTTCTTTCTCTCCTCTCTCTCACTCACTCACTCACTCACTCACTCTCTTTCTTTCTTTTTCTTTCTTTCTTTTTCTTTCTTTCTTTCTTTTTCTTTCTTTCTTTTTCTTTCTTTCTTTTTCTTTCTTTCTTTCTCTTTCTTTCTTTCTTTTTCTTTCTTTCTTTCTTTTTCTTTCTTTCTTTCTTTCTTTTTCTTTCTTTCTTTCTTTCTTTCTTTCTTTTTCTTTCTTTCTTTCTTTCTTTCTTTCTTTTTCTTTCTTTCTTTCTTTCTTTTTCTTTCTTTCTTTCTTTTTCTTTCTTTCTTTCTTTCTTTCTTTCTTTCTTTTTCTTTCTTTTTCTTTCTTTCTTTCTTTCTTTTTCTTTCTTTTTCTTTCTTTCTTTCTTTCTTTCTTTTTCTTTCTTTTTTTCTTTTTCTTTCTTTCTTTCTTTCTTTTTCTTTCTTTCTTTCTTTCTTTCTTTTTCTTTCTTTTTCTTTCTTTCTTTTTCTTTCTTTCTTTCTTTCTTTTTCTTTCTTTCTTTCTTTCTTTCTTTCTTTCTTTCTTTCTTTCTTTCTTTCTTTCTTTCTTTCTTTCTCTCACACTCTTTCTCTTTCTTTCTCACTCACTCTTTCTCTTTCTTTCTCACTCACTCACTCACTCACTTTCTTTCTTTCTTTCTCTCTTTCTTTTCTTTCTTTCTCTCTCTCTCACTCACTCACTCACTCACTCACTCACTCACTCACTTTCTTTCTTTCTTTCTCACACTCTCTTTCTTTCTCTCTCTTTCTTTCTCTCTCTCTTTCTTTCTCTCTCTCTCTCTCTCTTTCACTCACTCACTCACTCACTCACTCTCTCTCTCTCTTTCTCGCTCGTATCAGCACACACTTACACACTACCACCATATCAGTGTCATTTCAGTGCTGAGAAGGATCTACTGACCAAATAGTACCTGCTTGGTGATGCTCATGTAGGGGTCCTGACTATGAAGAATAGGGTGAAAGGAGGCTAACAAAGTATACAGAGAAACAAATTGACTACAGTATGCAACTGTAGAACTACAATGTGCACCTGTATTGTCAGTGAAGCTGATAAAATGGTCAATAAGTATAGATACAAGCCGTATGTACCTAAAATGTCCAATAAGTGTGTGTATATATAATTTTTAGCTGTGCATTCAAAGGTGCCGTTTTCTTTTTGTCCTCTGAGTAGTGCAAACAGATGGCCATAAAACACCTATTGTTCACCTGCAGTATTTTACATGGTCAAGCTTAAATCAATAGCGTGTCTTAAAGCAACTATTTGCACACGTTTTCCTTAATATCATGGTACTGACATTTTTGTGATCTTAAATTTCAATAACACATTCATTTTTATGTGGGTCATACTTCATATGATGTTTAAGATTACAGCTTTAAAAGAATGAATTTGTTGATTTGTGTGACTGTGAGCATTTACTTATTGATTGTCAGAAAAGTTACATTAAATAATAATGGGTCAGTAGTGCTTCCTGAAATAGCAGTAATCATCTTATGAGGCATTAGAGGCAGTGTAATCTGTTCAGGGTGTGTACTGATGAAGCCCCATCACAACTAAAGTGGAGCTGCTGCTTAAGCCACTTAAGCCATTCACCACACACACACATACACACACACAAACAAACACATGCTTGAATGACACATGTATACAGACATTGTTGCATGTCGTATGTCATACAAACACATGCACATACATACATACTCATGAGTGATGAGCAAATGACTCTCCGTTTACTATTACTGTATGAGTACGGTAAGTGGTTCCTATTGAGATCTGTGTTTGTCCGTGAGTGTGGGTGTGTAAATTAATATATTATCAGCATGACCAAAAGTGGCCCACATGGAAACCTAACAGTTCCAAACTTGTAGAAACTATGAGCATTAATGTGAAGTTACTCCTCCCCCTTCTTGGAGTGCATCTGTGGGAATATGTGCTCATTAAGTCAAAAGAGCATATGTGAAGTCAGGAAGACCTGACTCCCAATGTTCCACGTCGTCGTTACACTTTGTTACGGAATTATTCAGGTCAGAGCTCATTAAACCATGTCTTTATAGACTTTGCTTTGTCACAGTGGCAGTGTTATGGTGGAATAAGAAAGGCCATTCTCCAAACGTTTGTTACACATTTTGGAAGTATATACTTATCTAAATTGTGTTTGTATAAAGGACCCAAACCCAAACCCTAGAAAACAGATCTCCACTAAATGATGGCACTTTGCATTCGGATAGGTCACGTTCTCCTGACCAAACCCAGATTTACCCATCACACTGTCACTGTCATTTTCCCAAAGAACATGTTTGCAGTGTTCCACAGTCTAGTGTTGTGCTTTACACCACTCCAGTCAACGCTTGACATTACTCATGGTGATCTTAGCTTGTGTGCAGCTGCTTGGCCATGGAGTTCCCATTTCATTAAGCTCCACATGAACAGTTCCTGTGCTTATGCTGCTTCCAGAGGTAGTTTGTAGCTCTGTAGTAAGTCCTGCAACAGTGCATCGGTGATTTGTATGCGCTACATGCTTCAGCATTTGGCAGTCCCACACTGAGAGTGGCAATAACAGCTCCTAGATGTTTTCATTTCACAATATTAGCACCTACAGTTGCCTGGGGCAGATCTACCAGTGCAGAAATTTCACACAGACCGTGGCAAAGGTGGCATCCTATTAAAGTGAGCTCTCCTGTGTGACCTATTATAGAGCTAATGTTTGTTTATGGAGATTGCATGACTATGTGCTTGATTTTATACACTTGTTAGTAAAAGTTGTGACTGAAATACTTGAACCGTGTAATTAGGAGTGTCCACAAAAGTTTAGACATATAGCTTATGTACACACTCGAGTGCCCTATGCAAGTGGCACAATTACAGGCATCCTATGTCATAAAGATGGACAGCATATGAAATAATGTTTGCTTTTGAAAATGTTCTTTGAAAAAATGTACCTCACTAAAACGTTAGATTTCTCTCACATTCTGTGTACAGATGCCAATAACTCTGGAAGCCACTATATACATGTGTGAATGAGCATTTGTATGTGTTTTGCTGTGCATGTTCTCTGTAAATTCAATTGATTTGTTTTAGCTTTAGCTCAGAGTTGGGAAATTGATTTTAGAAGGGAAAATTCTATTGGCATATTTGTGCACTGTGTTACAGCCACTAGTCTGGACCTGACCGCATGACTGCACTAATCCACAGTTAAAATGGACTATTATGTGCTGCAGCAATTGAGGTTAAATTGCTAAATAGTATTCTGATTTTAAATTTAAAATCTTATTTTTAATCTTTTGTAAATTGCCTCCATTTGAACCCTGAAATTTTGTAAATAAATGCAAAAAAGTACTTTTTCCTGATTTCAATTTTAAGTTCTTAAATTATTTGAGTTCTGAGAAATTACAAGGTGAAAACAATGTGAATCATGAAATGAACCATTGTGCAGAAACTTAAATGACAGAAACTAATTTTTTTACAACTACATTGATTGGAACCTGACATCCTTAACATTTAATACCTTTAGAAACTCCACTGCTAAAAGGTACTTCAAAAGTACGACATGCTGGAGACATTGTGATATATTTTGAGTTTTCAAATAAGCTGTTGGATTAAATTGTTTTGTATAAATGATTCCAGGTTTCCATTGCCACTATTATAAACAGTGCACCACTTCACATCATTCCAATTTTGCCTATAGTCTATTTACAGCTTTTAAATTATGTAGTAATTTTGAAAGATTGGTGGAAATCCCCTGTAGAAGGCATCCTGATTTGTCCACTGGAGCTGAATTTCATTACTGTACCCTGAAATTGCAAATTTAAATTCAGTGCTAAATGATGAGAACTGTAGTTCAAAGGTCACAATACAGTGCAGTCTATCAGGAATTGCATGGCGATTCAGTTTTTGTAGTTTTGTCTCTGGACTCCATTCACTGTCCATCATCAGTGACGGTCTTCTTTTTAAGACCCATTTGCTAAGTATCTATTATCACTCCTGCTCATGCGGATCATTTTGATACAGAGCTACTGCAGCCCAATCGGAAAACCAACCACAGTCTGCCAATTTTTTCCACAGAGATCTTTAATGGGCCTCATTTGTCACTGTCAGACGAACAAGGTTGGACGCTGCCCTCTTTAATAGTGCAGGCATGGCTCTATGCTCGTGTTTCAGTGAGACTGTCCCACGAGGAGGGCTTTTTTCCCTGCTGCTAAACTGTAATTAAATCATTTCTCTCATGGGACGGCTGTCCCCGACAGCAGCAGAGAGAGAGAGAGAGAGAGATATTTGTTTCATCACAAATTGGAATCAACTGCAAGATATTGAAAATGTGAGCTTCTAGTTTGTCAGAAAAACTGGCAGGAAGTACTTTGTGCCAAATGACTGGACAGCATAGCCTTCAGTAGTGCCATATTGGCTTGTTTGGATGGTGTGTGTCTGTGTGCAAACACCCCAGGCAGTTTATTTGTGGATGTTAAACTGCACTGAATTAATATGGTTCAGTGTGAATGAGCATGTCTGTGTGTGATATGGGTGTAAATATGCATTGGTGCTTCATAAAGGTTTAATGATTTCAATGCAGTATAGAAAAATCTGAAAAATGTAATAACTGTATGGGTAATCTGCCCTAAACTAGCATCTGGGTGCATCCAATCAGAGTGCTTGAGAAGGGGGAGGCAAACAATGAGTGGGCTACATATTTTGAAAAAGTACAAAGAAGGAAGCGTTTCACTGCTTTATTCAGGTGTTGAAATTTTCTATGCATTTTTCATACTTTACAGCTCTCAATAACAGAGTTTGAGCTGATTTTGGAGATACAGCACCATGCATGATGAAGGCAGATGATAATCTAGTAAAATCTGGGACAAATTTGAGCCATTATTATTATACATAAACATTCCGATTAATTTATTGACATTCAAATGAATCACTTTCTGTTTGTAAAGGCTTTTCAAATTCATTATAATCAAATTATATTATTATAATTTCATGCACTGTTTTTGATCTACAGTCATCCTCTCAGGTGATGTATTTGCTGTATTTTGTGTAATTCTAAAGTTTTTGCCATTTTTTGTCCCCTTCCCAATGTAGTAGTAGCCAATGAGCTCATCCCATCTGTTAGGACTCACCCCATCACTTTTGAAATGTCCCTGACTCTAGGAGGGTGAAGACAAGCACAAACCTTCTCCATTGCGTGTGATGCCAGTCACCGCCTCTTTTTGAACTACCACTGATGTAATGTCACTGGGGAGCCAACGTGCTCAGAGGAAAGCGCAGGATCCCAGCTCTGAATGGACCGATCAGTAGACACCTGAGCCAGCAGACATTGCAATGTTAGAGTGATAGGGAGGGAGAGAGCGCCATCTACCCACCCAGAGAGAGCACTGACAATTTTTGCTCTCTTAGGCCCTGGCTGTTGATGGCAAACAGCATGACCGGGATTTGAACTCGCAATCGTCTGGTCGCAGTGTCAGCGTCTTAGCCTGCTGAGCCACTCTGGGCTCTATATTTTGTGTAATTCTAAATCATACCAAAATAACTGCAAAATTGAGATTTTATAATATACTGTGTAAATTCCTGGAGAATTTAAATCAGATTGAATCATTGCAGAGTTTGGAGATTTACATGCTGTGTGGGGATTTTCTCAGGCTGCAGGTGGAATGGGATTAGGTGGTGATTCCTACATGTCCACAGCTCTTTCCTGTCCTGGAATAATCTGGTGGCCTTCCTGTGAGATTGTTTAATCTCGCTTCTCTCCCGCACCTGTCTCTTTATCTCTCCACGCTCTGTTCATGCTTCAGCATGTTCAGTTTGGTTACCTTTCGCATGGAGTTAAAATGTTTAGAATGAACTGCTCTGTATGACCTGATGGAAGTTGGAGGTTTGGTTCACGCTGGATGCTCGGTGAAGGGCAGTGTCAATGAGCGGAGGCATTGATCACAGGTCAGTGGTGGTTTTGAGCTTTGTGAATGTGTGCAGATCACTGATTCACAATTCCGGTGTTGGAGTATCATTGTTCAGCACTTCTTAGTGTTTTGTCACTGTTCACACACATTCACAAGAGCAGGACTATAAGACCAAGGTCGCAGTTCTGTCCTAAATTATAAATCTTACTGTTAAATTGTATTTACTCATGTTTTTCAATACATTTACTATATATTAAAAACTTAAAATAACTTGTTTAAACTGTACTGTTTCCTTGTTTTCTGCATTACACCATTCAGAAGCTACATTGCCTAACTGCAAACTGCTTAACTAACAGCAATGTAAAAGCCACATTTCAAGAAAGGAAACATATTTCTTTAGCATTTGTGTCATAAACAGTTTTTTTAGGCCAGTTAACTATTCGTTCCTGAGATCAGATGTAAAGTGCAAAAAAACTAAACCATGTGGCAACATTGACTCCTTTATGAAATGTGAAGTTATCATAGACACGATGCTATTTATAGACCTATACTGATAAAACAATGCAATCAATACTATAGTTTGACATTATAACTACCCTGGTAACTAGTAATTAGTTATTTTTTTTTAGTTATAGCTTGACTTGGTAAAAAATTAAGTTTGTATTTGTAATTTGGGTATTTATGAGACATCTATTTGCTGTTTAATCAGTAAATTGTTGAGGTTTCTTTTTTGTGTTAATTGGCTCGGAGGTTAGTCTAACTGGAATATTTTGCATTGATATTGAACTTCTGGTGTCATAACAGTCACTGGCAATTTTATTTTAGATCTCACTCTAGCACTCTAGAACATGGTGACGTGTTCTGCTTTAAGAGCTGGCTGCTGACCTGCAGTTATGAGCATTTCCCTTACAAAGCCAGAGCTCTAAAACACACAAACTGCTGACCTGCTCTGGTTCTGCCATTAATTAATACAGCCGCTGTTTACTTTACAGTTTAATTCACAGTGGAATATGTTGCCATCTTGTGGAATATAAGGAGAATAGCTTAATGTTTGTTATTTTCCTAGAACATTCAATTTACTCCTTTAGAGTGTTCCCTAACACTGAATAAGCCTTTTGGTTACACTGTAATGCTGTAAAGCATGTAACTTGCTTGTTGTCTTTGGTCATACTTATAATTCTGATTTTCCTATGTTGATATATGTAGTTATTTTCTCCATATATAGTCAGACTCCCTTTACCTAACATAGAGTGCATGTAGCGATTTTACATGTAGATTTTCTTACATAGACACTAGCTGTTTCTCAAAACACACAGTATGTTTTATAGATGAAGCAGGTCTGTGAAATGCTTCCACAGAGTCAAGAAAGTTCAGCATGTTGCATGTAGCAGCTAATAAACAAATAGTGATACATATTAGTAGATTAGCTTATAGTCTATTACAAGTGTTTATGCATGTTTGGAAATCACAGTTCAGTGTGATGCAGAACCACAGTGTCACATTTTAGAGGTTTTATTTCTGGGCAAAATGTCGCAACAGTGGGATAATTTCACTTCTTCAGTCGAGCTCCATTGCAGATCTTTGAACTAACAAATTAATGTTTTTTATGTTAGTTAGTTGTCCTAGGTTAACAAACACAGTAGTAGTTTGGTTTTCTTTGTCTCTGCTGTTTAACACTGGTTGCTGCAGTAATATTGACATACCAGTAGAGGGCTGTGAAGTCATGTGAAGGAACAGGGACAGTGATGAAAATCTTAGAAAATATTTTATTTATCTTTTAAGGTCTTTCCCTGATGTTTAAGTATACCCTGATTTTATACCCTAAATATGCCCTTACCATTTCAGGCTTGTGTACCATTGCCTATCCTGATTGTCAATTTATTAGTTTTACAGCTTAATCAAAATCTGCTGGGGATAATTCCAGCAATGCCTCCCATCTTTTCTAAATTTTTATATCCAATTTTTTCCAACTGTAGAATGAAATAGAGATATAGGTATGTATATTTTGTCAATTTTAGCCAGATTTTCCATTGCATCATGAAGAGTTTTGTATTGTTTCATTTGATCGGTATTGCAGACCCAGCGCCCTGTGGAGAGGTGTGGGGACTTACTGCGACCCTAAATTCATTACAAAGTTAAAATGATGGATGGAGTATTGCAGACTAATGAAAAGCTATCAAAAGCACTATCTGCTGTTATTCTGTTTTTTTTTTATATTATTATTATTATTATTATTATTTTATCAAGTGTTTTTGACTACAGTATAAGATGGCTACAACAGGACTCAGTGTGTACACCTGCCACATGCTTTAAGATAAGTCACAGAAGAGGTGCAGTCTGGGCTGGTCTCCATGGTAACACAGGCACTGGGCTGATAGGAGCCTGGTGTCATAGTGAGTGGACGGGTGCTCCTAAGCTCCGACACGTATTATTTAAAGTAAACGAGTGAGTGACTGCAGCTTAATTCTGCCTCTTCCATCTCTTTTCTCATGGCTCTAAGATTAGAACAGCTGGAGTCTGCTGCAGCCTGGGTGATTAGTGGATGTGATTCACAGATTGGCCAGCATGTGTGCTGATGTTCTGAGTGATCGTGACACTTTCTTCCATTATGTCTTGTTTTTAAGCTTGTACTTATCCAAGGCAGGGCTGTTTAGAAGTTCTCTAAATTCTCAAAACAGCCTTGCCAGCAATAAACACATGGCTTAAATGTAAGACATAATGGAACGCTCTTTTCAAAAGCATCTCACTTTGGTGAAAAAGGATATACAGTACACTCTCTGTCGATCCAGGTCCTCTGTGGTGTAGCACGTTTGGAGCAAAATGAGGCTAAGCGCTTTGCTTAGGGGCACAACAGCAATGATCAGGTTAAGACAGAATCCCTTGATCCACTACCACGTTGTTATTTCAAGCCAGCAGCTTTTCAGTTTTAGCAATGAGGTCTTGGTATGAGCTTTGCTACTGCTGATATGAATCTTTGGAATGGGTCACTCATTAACTTATTATACATATCCTGCAAAAATCAACATATTTAATATTTCTTATTTTGTGATTTAAAAATGTTAATACTATTTCATTCATTTCTGTACTTTTTTAAAAGTATTTTTTTACCTAATTGAAGTGTTTAACAACCGGAAGATAATTTCATTTCAGTGTCATTTATTGGGGTAAAGACAACAATAAATATAACAGTGCCAATATAACAGTGTAATTAGACATTTTAACTGAATACATTTTTTTCTTCCCATTTCTACTCTTACAATAGGCTCACCATAAGATTTTAGTAGGCTCACAATATATTTTTTCATTCTAATATATATACTGTATATAGTAAACACTTGAGACCGGAGACACAACAACAGCACTAAACACACATTTATTTACTGGGCACAAGGGCAACTACACACACATATGACTTCAAGGTAAAACATTCAATGACTGACACCAGTGAACTAACACAGGGTATATATATATACCCTATATATATAATATATTACATACTGTAAATTGCTATATAATGAACAGAACAGAATTTGTTGATGAAAACACACTATACAGTGCCACATTTAAAAATTAGAATCTTTGTGGAAAAATTATAAAATAAAGAACAATTTAATTTGAAAGGGTTACTTGTCATGTTTTAATTTAATTACACATGAAGTCACATTTCAAGACTTTTTTGTGTTGATCAGTTTGGCTTATAACTCATGAAAATCAAATTATTAGAATTTCATTTTGAGATGGAATATATTACTAAACAATATCAGCATTAAAACAAAAAAATTGCAAGATGTCACTTTATGTGGAATGAATATAAAATATAACCTTGTACATCTGTAATGAAATTATGAACATAAATTAACTGGCACTGTATCCGTTTATTGTGTTGCTTCTGTAAGGAGAGATTCTGAATGTAGCTTATGTTTTTTTTTTTATGGTACGAGTGACACCTAGTTGAGCATCGAGTGATGTTGCTCAGTTATGGTGATTTTTTTG
This sequence comes from Crenuchus spilurus, assembly GCA_036984385.1. Taxonomy (NCBI): domain Eukaryota; kingdom Metazoa; phylum Chordata; class Actinopteri; order Characiformes; family Crenuchidae; genus Crenuchus; species Crenuchus spilurus. The sequence continues at coordinate 11,393 of BRDA01014087.1, forward strand.
CAGAACACTATCAGGCAGTTAAATTTGAATACTGTAATGAATCCAAAAGCTCAGTTGATGGCTCCACAGTGCTAAATGGTATTTGAATTGGAAAACCATCAAATGTGCTTTGTGAGAAGCGTATAGGGAGCAGACTACTTTTTCTGTCATCATTGAACCATCTCACTGGTAGAGTGGCAGCAATTTAGCTCTCAATTTTGAAACAAGAACATCTTAGGTCTGTAAATACAGATGAGATTGCTCATTCAATAAAATGTGTCTTGTGTTGATTGTCTGTCTTGTAGAATATCGACTGTTACAGACATGGGATCCTAAATCCATTATTACTTAACAGTTAGACTAATATTGATCTTCTGAGCACACAATGTGCATGTACAGAGTAGGTCCTATTCATAACTTTTCAGTAACTTTTATGAAAATGATGCATTCCAACTTGAATGGCTTCACTGTCTGCAGAACAGAGTAACCTATCAAGCAAAATTAACATATCAAGGCAAACGTCCATGAACAGATGTTTTCTGGAGGTAAAACTTACCTGTGCATTTATTCATGTAAAATTGTGTAATACAGAGTCTCTCCACTTGCAACATTGACCTCTTGCTGTAACTCATGTGCCATGAGCAGTGTTTTAGATATGTGTACAGCAGCAGTTGAGAAGGCAGTATGGAAGTCCAACAGACCAAGTGGGCAGATATTTTGCAGAACTTTGACCAAATGCATTATAGGTTTGGGTATATGTTACATCTGGTGAAACCCGAATGACAGGCTATGTGTTGGGAAAAACTATATGAATACTTGCTTACTGTGAATTCTCTTGGCAATAATGTGCTGTATTCACATTACATAGACATACACTTTTGTATTAGGGAGCTGGAAGTGTACAGTTCATCTGATAGAAGCGTTTGTGTTCTCACATACAGCCCCTCTGGGTAATGTCTAGAAAGGTTCACAGTTGCACTGCATGTCTCAAAACAGCTATGAATTCTTTTTGTAGTTGGCAACATGCCCAAATAAGGTAATTCAGGTTTAAGCAATTTTTCTCTGTAATAAAAATGTATGCCATTTTCAAGAATGGCATCTTTATAAGGCTGTTGTTGTTACTAGAGCATCTAAAGAAATATTGTGAAAAAGTTCATTAGTATTCATAAGTTAATTCAAAAAGGTACACTTAAAAAGGTAAAAAATGTCTTTTTTATATTCATTACACGTAAAGTGAAAATTTAAGTCTTTTTTAAAATAATTTATACAGTATATATGGCTTATAAGATTAAGATTAGGATTAAGATGAACCAATTTGCCAATGTGATTTGCACACAACAAAATTTGACCTCCGCATTTAAACCATTCGTGCAGTGAAACACACACACACACACACACACACACACTAGTGAACACACTAGGCTGTGAGAATTTGTGCCCAAAGCGGTGGGCAGCCCTTCTCCACCGGGGCCCAGGGAGCAGAAATGGGGTTAGGTGCCTTCCTCAAGGGAACTTCAGTCATGTCCTGTCTGGGGATCGAACTGGCCTCAAGACCAGATCCTGCCCCCATGAAAATTATGAATATGTATATATTAAAAATAATTCATGAAAATCAGAAATCCACAATCTCAACTTATTAGAAAATTTCATTTTGGGTTACTAGTCAGACCATATCAACATTACAACAAAAAAGTCCTGAAATATGTCACTGTACCTCTAATTCATTTTAAATATATGACATTTTAAATGAAATTATGACTGCAAATGAGCTTTTCATTATATTCTATTGTTTGGAGATGCACTTCTCATAGTGTGGTGTAACAGACAAGGTGTCTTAGACAGAGGAATGGCTGTAAGGTGTAAAATATTTGCTCATGCTTAGGCAGTTGCCATGGTGTGTTGTCCACCAAATTCAGCCAGACAATTTTCATATCTTTTTCAAATTTCAATGGATGTTTAATATAACTCTGATGTTATATGCATTTTAATCCTTTACATTGTATAGTTCCTGTGACATTATCTCTTTAGTAAATGTTGTTAGTGTTTTATGTGCACTTCAGCTTTGCAGAATAGTGGTTTAGGTTCTGTACAGGTTCAGAATGCAGCACATTTGGGGAAGTGCTTAAAATGGTTTTATCAATGTATTTGAGCCGGATGTTGTTTGTGATGTATGTGCATGTGTTTATATCTTGGTGGGCAGCAGTGGAAGCTGGAATAATCTCTCCCTGGAGAAGAGCTGAGATTAATGCCACAAGCCCACTCCACCCACCCATTACATAAGAGCAGAGAAACTGCTGAACTTCAGCCCCTACGTTAGAGAGAAAGTCAGCACGCTTAGGCTGATGTGTTGATTTGAATGTAAATCCTTCCAGTTCTACATTGTGGTTGCCTTGGCAACACGGTGAATAAATTCTCTTTCACTGTCCCGTGCATCCTTTATCTTGGCTGAATGCATGGTCCCAAATCTGCTCACACTTAAAACTGAGCAAGTGATACCGAGGGATCCTCAAGAGCAGCTTCGTTGCAATGACCTTGAGGCTAAACCACGAAAGTGAGCAGCTGAAATGGTTGTACCCTTAAGGCAGTTTTAATGCCTACGCACTAGCAGCTTCTGTATACACTGCAGTTTAGAGACACTAAGCTTATATGTTTAAACCCTGTGTTGTATACCAATTCCGCTCAGTATGTTGAGACCCTAGATGGCCATGGCCTTGTGGGCCAATGCCTGCAAGGACTTAGTTAACTTTGTGGCCTGCAATTCTCTATCTTGCTAAAGGAAAATGAATAATTTTTTGGTAGTTGTAGTTTTGTGCTGAGAAAATAAATGCAATATCACAAGGAGTGCAGAGGTTATAAGCACCATTCGTCTATTCTGGTTGTGTGAAACACACAGAAGTGTTGCTTCTGTTAGAATGGAAAATTAACTCAGTGGGTGGCATTTAGCATCTTGAAACAGAAGAGAATTTTCAAAGACATTGCTAGCCTTTGTATCAGTTTTAGGTGCAAGCCTGATGATCTGGGGTGGGCAAAGTGATACTATTTTAGAGTTATCAGGATAAATGATCACATGCTTTTCTGAACATATTGTGGATATTCTCAGTTTCCACAGTATGCTAGATCAATGAACAATTGCAGGTATCAATTACAGCATATTTAGTCCTGTTTAACTGGATTCAATGCAGTTTGTGAAATGCTGACAAATGTGTCACCACTGGGACTTTTTGTTTCTTCTATCCCAGCAAACATCTGTAAAGTAAATGTATAATGTGCTATGAAAATTTTTCATGATGTACCATGATATATTTTTGCCATTTTACCACCACTATTAGACACATTCTGTCTGTGTTATGCACAAAAACTGCACATAAGCCTACATACACATTTTTACACACAAATTCCCACCGTATATACAATGGATATAAAAAAGTAACACTTTATAATAAATTTCATTAATAGCTCATTAACTAATGATTAATAACTGTGAATAAATTATTAGTTTATGAGAGTTTCATTAATAAATGATTTACTAATGATTTGTTAACATTTGCAAAAATGAATACAATCATTAACTACATGAACTGTCATTTATAAACATTTGTTCATGTTCAAATTCTCATGAATTAATTATTTGTTCACAGTTATTAATCATTAGTAAATGGCTTTTTAATGAAAGTTATTATAAAGTGTTACCAAAAAATATATACACTCCTTTTAAAATACCAGGATTTTGCGATTTTAAAAAAGTTTTTTTAACACTTCATTTAATAACTCATTAACTAATGCTTAATAACTGTGAACAAATCATTAGTTCATCAGAATTTCATTAACAAATGATTTACAAATGATTTACAAATGATTTAACATTTGCAAAAAATCAATAGTCATTGGTAACTACATGAACTGTCATTTGTAAACGTTTGTTTATTCTCATGAACTAATGATTTATTCACAGTTATTAATCATTAGTTAATCATTAGATAATGTCCTATAAATAAACATTATTATAAAGTGTTACCAAACTTTTTCCATGTTTAATGTGACCTATAATCTGTACAATTCAATAAATAAAAAAATTAAAAACAAATATTTTAAGGGGGGTATGGGGAACAGAATTATGCGGTTGCATAAATACTGTATACGCACCCTTAAACTAATACTTTATTGACTGTCTGACAGCATTCAGTCTTTTTGGTTTGTAGTCTGTCTGCATGGCACATCTCAACTCAACCGATTTTCAGTTGGATTCAGGTCTGGGCTCTGGCCAGGCCATTCCAAAACTCTCTATTTTCTTCTGCCAAGACTATTCTTTTGTATGCTTTGGGTCGTTGTCATGCTGAATTAATCTGGCATTTTCCAAAAACTGGCATTTTAACACAGGTGTGTCAATGTCTTATATATCCATTGTATTCATAACCACTCATAGCCATGATGAAGTAATTCTGGTTCTTACTCTTTCTAACTTAATATCTTTCCTTTTTAACTACTTTATGATTGCTATATAATTCCTTTCTTATTCCTTATTTTTGTCTTGTGCTATCTGATGTCGAACAGAGGAGGATATGTTCATTGTGAGGTTTCTTGCTCTTGCTCTTAGACATTTATTCCTCGACACTGTCACCTTTGGCTTGCTCACTAGGTACTTGGGCACATACTGCTCTAAATGTGATGTGCAACTTGCACATCAAATTACTTTTAAAAACATGGCTATAAATATGTAATGTTCAGTTGAACACATTTTCTGCTTGGTTTAGTTCAAGCAACTAGTGCCAAGCAAGAACATGCTCTTAATGATAGTGTATCAAACGTGTGCTATTTGGAGACTTCCTTTTCCAGTGGCAACTGGCAAACTGGCATAATGCCTAGATGGAGATTCAGGTCTTGAAGATGTGCTGAAAAAAACATTTATTCAGAGACGAACACTGCTTTGACTTACATTGCTAGACATATGTGTGTGAGGAGTCTTAGCACCTTGATGTGTCTACAGTATGTTCTCCTAAGCTTGTTGGAAGCTGTTTCTGCATGCAGTTTGCTTGATTAGTTGCTGTCAGTAAACTGCGCATTAATTTGCAACACATTATGACTGCATATTGCGATGAAATGAAGGCACATATTGTACTGTGCATGCACTCATACTTGCATTTTATCCTGCATTTAGTGCTACAAGCAGTTACATTCCTTAGAGTTTTTACAGCCTGCAGATGTTTTAAACAAAGGTCAGAAAGTTCTTAGTCATCAAGTTGCTTAAAATGTGATTAATTAAACTGCCACATGACATCAAATGAAGCCCTGATTTCAGTTTGAGTGGAAACAAGCATCCGCCCACTAGTCTCTCATTTACATATAATTTGCAAATTACATGCCCTAGTTTATGTTCATACCCATAAAATTTACATTAAACATACCACAATTCATGCAGGTTTCAGCCAATAAAAGGAAAGCATCCAGTAGTTGAATCAATCATTGGAAGTTGTCCATGGAAAAAAAAAATTGCCCAGTCATGTAATACTTATTCAAGTGCAAGAACAGTATTGCAGTAGGAGTGCTAAATGCACAAGCATTTGTCTATTTATACTTACTTAAAAATTTTAGAAACTAATGAGCTATCAAATGTCAGTTAATTAATTTTTACAAATTATAAGTTGTCACTATTCAATATGAAATGCCAATTGTTTTAAATGCCATCAGCGAACATGAGGAACTGTGAATCTGTCTGTGTACTCTGGTTTTAGTGGCATTTCTTTTTTTTTTTTACTCAGATTTTATTTGTTTTCAACCATTAATAGTGTCACTTTTCCATAGTTACATTCTTCTAGTGTAGCTGTATACATTCCAGTTTATAAGTTGACACAGAAAGACGAGATCAAGAATTATATTAATGAATACATTGCAATAATAATGGCAGAAAAACAAAGAGGTAAACAAAATGAAACAAAACAAAAATAAAAAGCAAACAAAAAAGTTTTAGTGGCATGTTCAAGACAATGAAAGACTTTTTTATTTTTAGATTGAACACCAGCCTATGAATTGAAAAAGCAGTTCAGTTAGTTCCTTAAATAAATCAGCAAATCACTTAACTGAAGCCTAAATGAACCAAGATTCAGAATAGCAATGGCTTTCTAGGAGGGCTATTGTTAGTTATTGTGACAAAACATATTGTTGTGTAAATTTGCTATGATAGAAAGAAACCACACCTGATTCATACTCCTAACCTATTGTATGCATTTGATGTGATTGAGTCACTATGAGCAGTAAAGAAATGTACACAATGGCCGATTCTAAGCGTGCATGCATGGTCCAAACTCATTACCCACATGACTGAGTCAAACACAGTGCAGCTCAATTAATCCCCTCACATAGATGGCCTATAAATACGCTACTCCCACTGTTTACAAAACAACTATAGAGTTTAGACTCGTCTCTGGACGTCATAAAGCTACATTGCCTTCCAGTGGTGGAGTGAGAAGGAAACTGGGCATGCAGTTCTAAATATGGGCATTCAAACTCCTTCTGAGGTGGAAGGTATGCAAGTGTTAAAGTGAATACTGGTATGACATTCTATGCGTTTTACCATACAAACTCAAAATTATGGAATCCCCAAACTTAAAGCATGTTCAACTTTTGGTTAGTGACTGAACCTTCTGTCTTTGTCTAATATACCTCAAACAAATTAAAACTATTTCAATATATGGCATAATTTTAGAAATAACGTGTATTTCTCAGTAATTCTAATCCACGCTGTGGTGAGTTGTACCATACTTTTTGCCAGTTTTTTATTTTTTATACCAAACTGTAATTTTGCCTCACTGTATCATCTGATGGTGGGACCACCTCAAAATCATTATATGACGAAGCTAGTAGAGTTTTGTCTGTTTATGAAAGAAATATAGTCAAATTAATCTGGCATGTAGATCAACACCTCTAAGTCTGAGGTCATGGTTCTCTCTTGTAAGAAAGTAAGATGCACCCTTCAGGTGAGGTGGCAAAATTTGCCCCTAGTGGGGTATTCTAAGATCCTCGGGACTTTATTCATGAGCAGTGTACTGGTCTGTGGTAGGGAAATATACCTTCCAGTGAGTCAACGTTCCCATTCTAACCTATGAGACCTCTCACCTCTCACCTCGTGATTGGAAGATTAAGGTTGTGTGTACAGGCGGCAGAAATGAGGTTTTTCAACAGGATTGCTGGAGTTTTTTTCAGGACAGGGTCAAGATTTTTTTTGGCGATCCAGGAGTGCCTTGAAATAAAACTGCAGCTTCTTCAAATTGAGAGGACTCAGTTGAGGTGGCTCGGGCATCTCATATAGATTCCCCCTGGTTGACTCCCGTTTGAGCTACTACAGACTAAGTCCCACTGGGAGGAGACCCAGAGGCAGACCCATGACCTGCTGGACAGATTATATCTCACAGTTGGCTTGTGAACGGCTGGGGATACCTCAGGAATAACTTTGGAGCTCTTGCCATGAATGAAAAGATTTGGGATGTCTTTCTTTGCCTGCTGCCACCGTGAGCCTTAACAGGAACAGTGGTGTGAAGATAATAATGATGATTACGAACTATAGATTTTACCATAATTAAACTTGGCTGCACACCCTACAATTACATTTGCAGCATTTGGCAGACCCTCTTATCTAGATCGATGTACAACAGTGCTTTGTTTCCATTAAGAGAATTATCTCAGCTAGTACAGACAAGTTAGAGTCCAAACTACTCTTCAGTTCAGACACTGTCAGAACAAAACCATTACTAATACCCAGAAAGAGGGAAAGACACACAATTATACACAATATAAGAGCATTACAATGCGTTACAATAAGAGTTAATAAGAGATGTTAATAGAGATATAGAGTTAATAGAGAAATAGAGTGCTTGCTTAAGTGTTTGACAAAGAGATGGGTCGTCAGTTTGTTTGAAGACTGTGAGGGTCTCTGCTGTTTGAACAGCCAGTGAGAGTTTGTTCCACCACTTTTGTGCTAGGACAGAGAAAAGTGATGATGCTGGTCTTCCATGTGTCTATGTTTACTTTAACATAATTCCCCCTGTTGCTTTATTGTGTCAGTTGTTTGTTTATACAGTCTGACTTAAATCAGAAGTATTTTTGGTAGTGCCCTACCACATTATCAGCCAGGGTCACAGACCATGAAATGAGCCTTTTCCAAGGAAAAACACTTTTATTTTCTGTGAAATGCTGTGGAAATTCTAAATTTAAGCATGTTCTAAAAATAGTGTGCAGACATTATAGTGTGCAACTTTGACACCAAAACTAATGCACTATTTTCTCAGGTTCAGTTTTCTGGGCCTCGACAAAATGCAATGCTACTTCATAGCAATGAGACTTCCTGAGAAGGATTTTCACCCACAGCTAATGTCACTTTTCTAGGCAAGTTGATTGACTCTACATAGACTACGGACTGGGGAGATTTCTCCCTGATGGCTGGGAAACTGCTATTTTGTTGACTGTGCTTTGCTATAAAGTGTTGGTGAAAGACATTACATAAGGTAAACTGTGGTAAACATTCTTTTTAGAGGGTTCAAAATTGCATTTAGAATGTACATCTTTTGTGCACAAACCTCCTGCAGACTGTATAAAATGCAGTCATTTTTTTTTTTTATGTTTTATTTAACAACTGCCATGACTTCATGTTTCTTGTAAAATCTGTGATATGGTTTGTGAAATTAAGCCAACTTGTCTTTGAATTTAGTTGGGCCTTAATTTTTGGTGTATCATGGAACCATGTTATTATATTTCAGACAGTGAAAAATGTCACATCACTCACTCTTAGTGAAAGTGTAAGCTTGATGGGTGTTGTACTGTACACTAATGGGATTTTGTAACACAATGAGGAGTTTGGCAGGTGCAGTGGCCCATATCCCAGTGTTCCGACTTTGCCAGTGGAATAATCCTCTCAACGTGCCCACCTCTGCGATGCTGACCCTGAGTCAACTGTATGTTCCACTAACACAGAAGATTACCATCCTACTCAGACCATACACACACATCACAACACAGACATTTGTTTAAGTATTTAAAATACAGTGTTACTACTTAGTTATCAAACTTGAAAATATTCTTACAAAATAAATAAATAAATTATAAATTGGTTACGATCAAGATTGTCATTCTGGGTGAGGAAGTCAGAGACCTGATTGTACACTTCCCTTTCTATGACCTTAGAGAGGAAAGGCAGTAGCAAAACCGGCCAATAGTTGTCAACCTGGACAGGGTTGAATGAGGGCTTTTTAAGTAATGGTGTCACCTGAGCCTGTTTGAAGCCAGATGGGAATTCACCACTGGAAAGTGAATTGTTTATCACATGTGTGATGGCTGGAGTAATAGTAGGTGCAATAGTTAGTAGAAGGTCTGTTGGTATGTGATCAAATATATATATATATATATATATAAAACTAATACAGTTGTGTGATATGTACCACTTGTATTGCAGTTATAGTGCTACATAAAGTGGTACCTTGAGATACGAGTTTAATTCATTCTGTATCAGAGCTCGTAAGTCAGTAAACTCGTATATCAAACAAATTTCTCCCATTTAAAAGAACTGAAATAGATTAAATCCGTTCTAGCCCTGTGAAACAACCCCAAACCATCCTAAATTAAGGGAAAAAAAGACATGTTTTGAATTAAGAAACACACATATATACTTTACCAATGCATAACAAAATATTTCAATTTCAGATTTCAATAAATATTAGTGTAAAATAATTTTTGGGGAATTAATATGAACAGTATTTAACATAATTACTGTATATATGTTATTAAAATGATCTAGATTTAAGAGTTTAAAGCATTTTTACAATTGAATTTTTACAGAATTACTGTGTTATTAAAATGATCTAGATTTAAGAGTTTAAAACATTTTCACTATTGATTTTTTTTTTCAAAAAGTATGCAAGAAGGAGTACAGCGCACAAGATTGGACTTGATTCTGAGGGTAACACGTGAGAGAATGAGATGTGTCAACTAGCAGCAGCCACTCTTATCTTGGAATTTCGCTCTGATCTCGAACAAAAATATGGATAGAGTCGCAGCTCATATCTTAAAAAATGTGTATGTTGGTCTGCTTGTATCCCAAGGTACCACTGTATTGTGATTATAATGCACCTTGCAATATATTAATGCATTGCTGAATCAGTTCTGTGGAATGATTTAAAGAGTAACCTGAATTAATTTCACCAAGTGCACACTGATTCACAGAAAGACACATTTAAGTGTAGCTGTGGTTGGTCAGGATGATCAGAACACAAAAAAAGCAGTTGTTTTAGAACTCATTTGCATATGCAGCCTTCTGCAATATCAGTATCAATATCATGTGTTGGCTTTTGCTGTTTAAATACTACCACAAGTGAATGAGCAACTGTGCATCAGAAAGTAGAAATACCACATAGAAAGCAGAAAAGTGCTAATAAACATCAGTCTGAAATTTATTTGACCATTTACTGGAATTCAGCTTTCAGGGTCATTAGTAAGTTCATCAAGTCTGATAACTGGCTCTTCAACAAACTGCTTGATGTCAGCACGTTAACAATCTAGACTGAGGGAGCCATATATCATGTATGGTTTTTGTACTCTTATTCTGGATTGAATACCTTGATAAATAAATAATGTGGTATTCAGTGATACTGACTGTATAGATGTAATGATTACACACACACACACACACACACACACACACACACACACACACACACACACACACACACACACACACACACGTCTATAGAAATGAAATGCTAAACCAGGTTGATTTTAGTCCTACATGTTTAATTCTACATGTTTATGTAGTCTGTTCATAGCAGCATATACGTGCAGTGTTATGCAAAGGTTTGGCTACTTTCTTAAATATTAAGTAAAAAATAGTTAATCTTCTAAAGAAAACAAGCTTTAATGCACACTAACTCTTTATTTACTGACTTTTATAATTTATTCATAAAGCTTTCAAAATAAAGCCTTTAAAAATTGTGCAGAAGTCATGGCACATTCAGTCAGTCAATCAATCAATCAAATTACATATAGTATGTTTTTCCAGTGTGTTAAATTCAGAAAATAAATAGAAACTATGGCTGAAAGGTTAATCATTTTTATAAGTGTAAGCCAGTTTCAAACCAGAATAAAGTGTCTTTTTGTGATAGCACTCTGTATTTCAGCCTGTTTTAGTAAGTGGGGCACAAATGGCTGTCCTGGGGTTACTTACATTGTGTGACTGTAGCCTCATGATTTCATGCAGATTAACATGTTTTCCTCCATACAGACACTCATTGTGCCATTGACCTGTCCCTGTTTCTTACATAGTCACCCGATACAGTAAAAGGAATTATGTCTTCAGACAAAATATTATTCACAAGACCAGTCAGCATTTCATTTTAAAGTGCCTTTCTGTTTAGGTATTGCTCTTGCAGTGTCTGTGGCTTCAGTGACAGGTAATAGTGATGAACATGCAGTAATGGATGCAGTGCATGTGGTGCAGTGATGGTGGCTGATTTGTTGTAGTGTTTGTTGTAAAATGAGTGTTAGGCTTGTCTCTGTCCTTGAATTAGGAATTTCACAAACATAAATAAATAAAGTGTACACATTGTACACAAAATGTAGTCAGACAGCTAAAACATGTTTTGTGTGTAACGTTTGTATAATTACTTTTAGGAATGTGGCTATCAAGTACTAGATATGTTAGTTATACAACACTAATTAACTTTATTCAAATAGCAGATCTAAATCAGCACGTAAGGCGCCACATCAGAAAATCAGAATATTGTGAAAAGCTCCTTGTTTATAACTAAATTCAAAAAGGTAAACTGACATTTTATTTTCATTACATATAAAGTGACATATTTGAAACATTTTTTGTTTTAATGTTGCTCAGTATGGCTTATAGCTTATGAAAAAAATCAGAAATCCACAATCTGAAATAAGGATATTTAATCTAAGGATATTTAATTAGAGTTTTACTAAATAACTGTTCAAGCAGGAACAACATAAAAAAATGCATGAAATATGTCACTTTATGTAATGAATGTCACATGTAATGAATATAAAATGTGACTTTTTACCATTTTTTATTAAATTATGAACACAAATTAACTATCACAATATTAAAATATTTGGAGATGCAGTAGTGCATGCCTCAAACCATATAAAGTTGTTAAGTAATCTTAAACAGACTTAGGTTTCTGATATTGTATGACATACTGTTATCTGAAAATGAAGTACTTCTCATAGATGAAAAGAATAATAGTCACCATTCTGATACCAGAATTTTGTTCATACTCCTGGTCAAACATTTTTAATTTTTAAGTGAATATAACGTATGCTTTCTGCATGTTTTACGCACAGTTTCTGTTTATATTCAGACTCTAGCATAGTCAAAGGAAAAGAATTTTTACCCAAATCATATTGTTTTTTCCATGTTAAAATCAGTTTGCAACCTTTTGCATTTAGCTGTGCATGAGGCCACATTAGACCACACCACAGAATTTGTGAATGAGATTAAATTCATGCAGTTCATGCAGTGTATGTGGTGCAAACTGGAATTATATACAAATATTACTTTTAAGCTACTTCGGTTTACAACTAAAGAAGCAGACTTTGGTCTTTGCTAACGGATTATATTAAGAATAAGGATAAAATTATATAAAAATATTTGTTGATGAACTGTCACTTGAAGTACACTTGATAACTTATGAGAGAGAGAGAACAGGAGCTTTAATTGAGCCTAAACAATTGATGTGAGCATAAATGTAGGCCAATAACGTTCTATCTAAAATTCTGTTCTGCCAAACTTATATGCTAAACTTCCAACATGAAGTTAACAGTTGTAGTAAAAGCCTATAAGCTCACTGTCCTGTGGGACATGTGGGAGACACCAAAACTGAACTGAAAAGCAGTGAATCTGTCCAACTTCACCTTTCTTCCATAGAATATTGAGTATCTGGAGCAGCAGTGTTTGTGGGTTTTATCTCAAAACAAATAAAAACTACTTTTGAAATAAATGTGCATGCTGTAATTAAAAAAATTCAGTGTGATGAGTGACCCCCAATTTTTGAGTGATAATGTAACTGTTGTCATTAAATCATTGTTTTTAAAAATGCTTGGTGAACAGTTATGCAATGTTAATGTATTCTATTTGAATAATGTCTGAATTGACTTTGATTATGCCTTTGTGAAGCTCAAATAGCCTTGCTGCCAACAACCTGAGTGACTCTAGCATGCCAGAATAAAAACAGTTTTAAAGGTACTGACAGTAGAAACAAACAAAAAAAAAATTAGGGGAAAAAACAAGTGGGGTTGAAATCTTTTAAAGTTAAGACACATACTATGAGAAACCTCAGTGTAAAGTTTGAACCTGACTCAGGCCTGAGTGTGAACAGTCAGGTTCTGTCACATTTCAAGCTCTGCTTGAGGCCCAGTTTTTGTTCATGTCCCTGTTTATGGGGATGGGGATGAATATGGGGATTTTTATCATTCTAACCATATTGAGTACATCAGCAGATGGAGCATCTGAACTGCTTGATGCTGTGTGTGTATGTGTTCACGTGGGGTGTAAGGTCATTGTCTGAACTGTAGGGAACAGGAGGCCTCCGGGAGGATTAAGAGCAGGCTGCTCACATGCTACAAGCTCAGGCATCTGGCACACATACACACACGAAGGACTGCACTGCTTCAGTGAGCACACTCCACTCAACATGTCCATGGAGACCAGAGGAGTTTTACTGCACTGTAAGTTGAGTAGGAATTATTTCCACGTTTTTAACTTTGTCTGTGATGGAGAAATGTTGTACCCCAAGTGAGGTGGTGGCTCATAATGGTGCTAGTCATTCAGTATTTGCTGAAAAGAGTTGTACTTGTGCTCTTTTTTTTTTTTACAACCATTGTATCTCCCACGTCTCCTTGAGAGCAGGGGATTTGCATAAATTGAAGTCTTTGGTAGTCACATTTGGTGCTTGTCTCTTCCAGTTTGTGTTTGTTCAGCTCCAGTAAATGGTTCTTGGAGTTTTATTCATTTAGTATATTGACGAATCTTGGGTGAACGATGATAGCCATGATTTTACTCCTTGCTGTTGATATGTGAAGCACATTCAGCATGCTGAGGTTTTGGACCAGCCATCCAATTGTGGGCAAAAGCCTCTAGATGGATGTCATTAGGCTGTATTTAAATGCAAATGAAAACGCTCTCTTTCTCTGTCTGCAGTGGCTCAGGCTTCTGGCTGCAGACATGCTTATATTGTTGAAAGCAGAATGGCAGCTTTGTTCTGCTGCAATTGCAATATGGCTCTGACCTCTGAGCAGCTTCACTCTCATCAGAACAAAACAGAACCCTCATGCATTTCTAATGGCATGATTTTATGTACCATGAAGCCTGTTGCAGTTTGTTCATCGAGTTCATTCTGCACTAAAAGTTTCCATTCTCTAATGGCAATTTGAAATTTGAGTGTGATCTTGGACTTTTCACACTACTGTAATGAAAGGGAAAGTGATACATTGACGAGTGTGCTTGTATACATTACATTGTGATTTAACCCATCTGTGAAGTGAAACACAAATATACACACACACTAATGATCTAGGAGTCTTGCCAGGAGCAGTGTGCAGCCATATTTATGGAAGCAGTTAGGTGCCTTGCTCAAGTCAGGTCTTGGCACTTCAGTTGGGTCTTGTTGGTGGGATACAGCCAGCAACATTCTAGTCACTTAACTTGGTTACTTAACCACAAGCCCATAGCTGTTCACAGCTGTAATACTGTGTGTTGTTTAATGGTTATTAACAATTATGTTTTTATTGGATTTTGTTGTATTGTGTTATCTTTACCAATTACCAAGCTAATATTTAACCATGAAATATCAACAAACTGACCAAACATACCTGAATGTCTGGAAGTTGAACTGGACTGGCTGTGGGCTAAGCTGTACCCTTCAATGTTCTGCCTCATCCACACTGTTCTGTGACCTTTCTCCTCCACTCATTCTAGCTCATTTTTTTCAAAAGCATTATAAAACATTGCAATAATTGGAATTTTGACATTTGTTGATATTTGTTGTGCTGATGTCCTCTATTTTTAATATATTGATATGTTGTCCTTATTGGGCAACCCTTCACTGCTACAGGCTTACTGAAGTGGTAGTCTCATATTTCTACAAGACTTTGAAATTATTTGCTGATGTTAACCTTAACTTTTACTAAGTATTTAAACCACATATGCTGAACTGACTCACAGTTCTTTCACTGCATGTCCTACCATGTGGAAAGCCTTCCTTGTGCATAGACGGGCCCTACAGGAGGCGTGACATACGGAGACTGGATTTGAGGCAGGGTGGCTGTCTTCCACACACCATGCTTTGTGGCTTAGCATAACTGTCACTTTCTACATCTGTGTTCATGCTGTAGAACAGTACTTTCCAGATGGCTCATGTTTGGGCCTGCTGTCTTACTCAAATATGGATCTAGTTTTTTGGACTGTGAAGAACATCTTTATTGGTAGCATTGTGCGTAGGCTGTCCATAGTGGCAGAGATGCTTAATGAGTTTATACATGTTACCTATATCATTGCTATCCTTGTTTAAAACAATGTGTTTCCATTGACATAAGTCAGAAAAGGCTAATTGCTTTTTTGTTGTAGTGTAGACTCCAATGGTCAACCACTTCATTGAAACCATCTCCTTGTATATATGCTCATTGTCCATTTTATCATCTTCACTTACCATATAGGTGCACTTTTTAGTTCCACAATTACAGACTGTAGTTGATCTGATTCTCTGTAGACTTTGCTAGCCCTTGGTCACCCTGTCATTGAATGATCAGGACCATCACAGACCAGGTATTATTTGGGTGGTGGATCATTCTTTGCACTGCAGTGGCACTGATGTAGTTCTGTTTCTGTGTGTTGTGCTGGTATGAGTTACTCAGACACAGCAGAGATGCCAGGGTTTATAAACACTGTGTCAACTACACAGTAAATCTGCCAGTGTTAAATCAACACTATTAGAGTTAAATTAGCACTGAGAGTGTTACATTTTAACACCCTCAGTGTTAATTTAACTCTAATAGTGTTGATTTAACACTGGCAGATTTACTGCGTATACAATATGTCCATTCTTATTAGACACACCTACCTCTTTGGTCCACCTTGTAGACCAAAGTCAGAGACAGTAGCTCATCTCTTGCTGAACAGTTTGTATTGGTCATCCCCTAGTCCATCATTGGTGGTCACAGGATGTTGCCCACAGGACTGGAAAATTTAAGTTGGTGGACTATTCTCAGTCCAGCAGTGACATCGAGGTATTAAAAACTGCAGTAGCTCTGCTGCGTCTGATGCAACACAAAACACCCCACTAGAAACAGTGCAGTGTCACTGCAGTGATGAGGATGTTCCACCATCCAAATAATACCTGTGGTGGTCCTGTTGAGGTCTTGACCATAGAAGAACAGAGTGAAAGGGGACTATCAAAGGAAAATGGATGGACTACAATCTGTCATTTTAAAACTACAAAGTGCACAGATATGGTGCAGCTGATAAAATGAACAATGAGTGTAGATACAATGAGATCAAGTTAATGAAGTGATCAGTGTATAATATATGGTAAGATGTCCATCCCTATGTGTACATAATACATGATGAGAAACAAATTTTTGTCAATTTAACAAAGCCCTAGCTAGTCACCAGTATTAAGCATGTATTAGTATTAGTGCCTGCTTTGCACGCTGCAACAACAATGACCCTTTTATAAAAATAACCCTAAGTTGTAGGTGCATTGAACATTGCCAGCATTTTAAAATGTTATTCAAAATGCTTTGTTGCTAATGCTTCTCTTGATTTGATAATTGCTTGTAGATACACATCGCACTAAAGCAAGTTGTGATTGGTCAGTGAAGTGGCCCCTTCTCGTCAATGTAGGTGTTTTTTTGCCATATTGAGTGATGAAATTGCTTGCAAGTGTAGCTGTTGTCTTACAGACTGAAATGTGTAGAATCACCACATGTAACACTCAAGTATAAAAGAGATGGCTGCATTTCTGACAGTGAAAAACACTGCACCATTTCCATCTCTATGCCTCTGGGTGATGGCAGGGTGTTCCTGACTCATATCCTGACAAAGTTAAGGATGTTATTGCTGTAGGGAGTTGGTGAGTTACATTGGTGATTTATGCATGTTTCGGATACCCAGGCCCTCATCAGTGCAGCCTGTCAGACAAGCAGTAAGAAGTAGCGGAATAGTTATGTAGCGTACTGTAGATAGAAGGTATCATTGGGGTTGGGCCAAATAAATGACGTAATTGTAGCTGGCTGAACAGCCTTGAGGTCCGGTACAAGGTGAGATGGAAACAAAACTGACTACACTGAACAAAAATATAAATGCGACACTTGTTTTTGCTCCCATTTTTTGCATGAGCTGAACTCAAAGATCTAAGACTTTTTCTACGTACGCAAAAGGCCTTTTTCTCCCAAATATTGTTCAGAAACGGTCAAAAACCATCTCGGGGAAGCTCATCTGCATGCTTGTCATTCTCAACGGGGTCACCTGACTGCAGTTCGTCATCATAACCCACTTGAGTGGGCAAATGCTCACATTCAATGGCATATGGCACATTGGAGAAGTGTTCTACCCAACCGCCATAATGTGCCACTCAATTCACAATGTTGACATCAGCAAACAGCTAACCCACATGATGCCACACACGCAGTCTGCCATATGCCCTGTACAGTAAAAACTGGGATTCATCTGTGAAGAGAGCACCTCTCCAACGTGCCATACGTCATTGAATGTGAGCATTTGCCCACTTAAGTTGGCTATAACAATAACCTGCAGTCAGGTGGAGACCCTGATGAGGATGACGAGAATGCAGATGAGCGTCCTTGAGACTCTTTGACAGTTTGTGCAGAAATTCTTTGGTTATGCAAACCAATTGTTGCAGCAGCTGTACGGGTGCCTTATCTCAGGTGATCTTGGTGGTGAAGATGCTGGATGTGGAGGTCCTGGGCTGGTGTGGTTACACATGGTCTGTGGTTGTGAGGCCGGTTGGATGTACTGCCAAATTCTCTGAAACGCCTTTTGGAGGTGGCTTATGGTAGAGAAGTAAACATTCAGTTCATGGGCAACAGCTCGGGTGGACTTTCCTGCAGTCTGCACATCAATTGCACTCTTGCTCACAGCATGTGACATCTGTGTCATTGTGCTGTGTGATGAAACTGCAGATTTTAGAGTAGCCTTTTATTGTGGCCTGCCTAAGGCACACCTGTGCAATAATCATGCCACCTTTTGTATACATAGAAAAAGTCTTAGATCTTTGAGTTCAGCTCATGAAAAATAGGAGCAAAAACAAAAGTGTGTTTATGTTTTTGTTCAGTGTAAATAATGGTGATTTCAAACGGATGATGTCAACAGGTGATAGGAATCATTATTTGGTACAGTGTGAGTGTCCATGAATGGCTTTGAGTACAGTGTGAGTGTCTATGAATGAGTCTTTGAGGAGCAAAGGTGGGCAAATGATCTACAGTGTGTTTTTAAAAACAATGTTACTCAAAGAAATAGTGGGAGGGATTTGCATATTTCACCCTCTGTGGTGCATAATATCATTAAATGATTCAAGGGATCTGAGGAATTTCAGTGCGTAAAGGCCAAGGGTGCAAACCTAAGCTGAATATCTTGAATATCACTGCATCAAGAACCATCATTCTTCAATAGTTGATATAACCACATGTGTAAGGGTTTATTTTGCCAAACCTCTGTCACGCACTACAATACAGAGTTACAGTCACAAATGGCACTTAAACAGAAGCCTTATGTTAACCATGTATGTGAAACGGGTATTGTGTTCAAACTATTATTTTGGAGGAAATTGATGCCTGTGTACTCTGGACCAAATACAAAATGGATTATCAGCAACAAATCCAAAAGCCAGGGTATGACGTGGTATGAGGTTGTGTTGCTGCTATTGGCAAAGGTCATTCACAATTCTGAAAAGAGCATTGAAATTTTAAAGCAAAATATGCTGCATTCGAAGCGATGTCATTACCAGGGATGTTTGTGCGTTTTTCAACAATACAGTGCAAAACCACATGCTGAACACATTACAGAGGCATGGCTGTGTAAGAAGAGTGTACTATCTTGCCTGCAGTCCTGAACTGTCCTCAGTAGAGAATGTGTGTATAATTTAATGCAATTGAGAAAATGCAAATGAAAAATGCAATGACAACTCTGTACTGTTAGACATCTTAAGACATGTTTGTAGGAAAAATGGGACAAAATAACACCTGAAACATTTGATCACTTGGACGTTTGTCTAAATTACTGTTGAAACGCTATCAACATTAAAACAAAAATAGTTAAGAGAAATGTCATTATGTGTAATGATTTTATCCTTTTGAATTAAATTATAAATACTTTTTCATGATATTGTAATTTTAGTTTTGTTCATGTGTTGTTGCACATGGTGCCTCACATTATGTTTTGTCTAGGGCTTTTAGCTCTACCACTGAAACATTATCTTGATTACTGTAATAAAACAAACCTCACCATTAGCATTGGCATGACTGGTTCTGTATAAAACATTTATGTGAAGAGAACTTGTGAAATGACAAATAAGAGACATTTGAAGCAAACCTACACATTTTGATTCAAATCACAAAATTGGGTTTATGATTACATTTTCTCATGAAATTATTATAACATTTGAATGAAGAAAAAAATGACATTCCTTTTATTACACATTTCTGTGTATTTGAGAACTGAAAATCACATTTGATCAGTCACAGCTCTCAATCATATAAACTCTATATTTTTATTCTGCATTATATTAACTATATAAAATTAGATTATATTGCCCTGTAAAGTCTGTATCAGAATCTGTAATTATGTGTTTATGCCGTGTGCTGTTTAGTGGTCAGCATCAGTCTGGTGGGAAGCAAATTTTTGTTTTTAAGCTAAGTGCTAGCCAGTCACCAGCCTTAAGTAGTTTGCAGCTCTGCACACCGTGACAACAATAGCCTTCTGGTGCTAGATGTAGACACTGAATTTGAATATTTCACAGTTCAGTCTGTGGGCTTTTACTGTGGTTAGTTGAAAGTGTTCAGCTGGTTTGCTAGAAATGTATTTCTAATCACAATTCTGACAGAAGTGTTCAAATTAATCTGCTGCTCTGCTGTGGCTAAATCTCCAAATGCCAGGCTTCTGTGCTTCCCCTCTCCTACCAGAAGTGTTTTTTTTTCAGGCACCAACAAATCAATCTAATAAATTGCCTGCATTTAATTTGGTGTGTTGCCAGCAAGAGGATTATTTTGAATGTTAATCCGAAAGTCCAGTTACAGCAGCGTGCAGTGTGAAAACTGAAGCGAGAAGTGGCAGCCTGTCTTTCTCATGTTTGTTCTCTCTCTTTCTTTCTCTTTCTCTCTCTCTCTCTCTCTCTCTCTCTCTCTCTCTCTCGCTCTCTCTCTCTCTCTCTCTCTCTCTCTCTCTCTCTCTCTCTCTCTCTCTCTCTCTCTCTCTCTCTCTCTCTCT
>BRDA01014087.1:31875-44776 GCA_036984385.1 Crenuchus spilurus
TCTCTCTCGCTCTCTCTCTCTCTCTCTCTCTCTCTCGCTCTCTCTCTCTCTCTCTCTCTCTCTCTCTCTCTCTCTCTCTCTCTCTCTCTCTCTCTCTCTCTCTCTCTCTCTCGCTGTTGGTAAAAAGCTGGAATTATTGTGTAATTCATGAGGGACAAAAAGTGAATGAATCTGATTAGGAAGCTGTTTTTTATCACTGTTTAAAGCTAGATGTATTAGTTTGGACCATGGCTTCAACATATGGTTGTACGAGAAGAGATGAGTAGAGAGCAGGGAAAGAACTCTGAGAGCATTTGGAAAAGTTCTGGGTGGCTTTTGATTTGACCTACAAAGCCTGACTCAGCTTTTGATGAAAGGAGATGGGCTGAGAGATAGGACTGATGTATAGAGGAGAAGGGCTGGTGGTGAGTGCTGAAACTGTTGAGGGAAATGGAAAGTAAAAATTGTGGTAAGTTTTGTGAAACAATATTAAATACAGAAGGTTTTGAATTATAATCAGAATAATTTATTCATTACCTGATGTTCAAGGGATTTCTTTTTTTTGCTGGTGTCGACATGAATTTTAATAAAAGTGTTGGAAAATGATGAAGATCACGATCTTGTCAGTAATGTTGAATATATGAAAACCTTTGTTCAAAATGCAGTATTTTCTTTCTCTTTCTAGATATCCAGGAGTTTTATGAGGTGACGCTGTTGAACACTCAGAAAAGCTGTGAGCAGAAGCTGGAGGAGGTGAACCACATGGCAGAGCAGTGGGAGCACTCCGCCACTAACTCTCCATCCCCACACCCACAGCCAGCCTGCACACAGCCAGAGGTGAGAAATAGGATCGTGGACAATACCTACACACTCACACATACAAATGGTCTGATCTTTATGTGCATTTTACACATATGGTGTATAGTGTACATATTTTGTACCGTATAGAGTATGAAGAACTGACCAGTGCAGTTTCTCTTGAGTGAGTGAGGAGGTATTTCCTGTGGGCCTGCAGTGCTGCACCTCTCTGATTCCACCATCAGTCCCAATTATGCCTACTGTTATTTAGCTCAAGCTTGTCATTGCAACACTCCAAACTAATGGTAATGGAAGAAGTCTGTATGCTTGACTGCACCATATGGCCACCATGCAGATACCTGTTTCAGTGTGTGCAGTGAAGGGAAAATAATCTTTGGTCTTTCTTTCCTTAATAGTACACTGAAGGAAGTAATTTGATGCAACTTGATGACGTGTGCATCATTTCCACATGAATAAAATATGCTACAGAAACAGTCATATTTACACATTCACTCTCACACAGGAATTAAATTGCAATTAATTGGTCAGGGATTAGGTGTGAACTAGGCTTGCAAATTGTAAATAATTTATTTGAATGATTATTGCTAACATTAATAAACAGTTATTTATTTATCACTGACTTATGCCGAGCATGGAATGCCAACAGTAGAAAATACAAATGCATTTTTTCCCCATCGAACACATCTACCATTGTATTCCACTAATTTTTGCATGTATAACTGCTTTCGTGGCACAGGATGTATGATTTTCTTGCCACTTTTTGTCTGGCTTCATTTTTCACTGCTTCTGCTGTTTTGTGCATATATGATACCTTGATATACCTTGTACACAATATATACTTACATCGATATATTATTGAACAACTGACAAGCAAGTTGAAGAACCCGTGAGGATTAATGCAGTAGACAATGCCAGGGTAGTTATTAGAATAGCCTGTGTGTGAGCAGAAGTCAATACATTACTGGCAGAGTGGATGCTGTCTTGTTTGTAAGTTTGTTGGGCCCTGTTCATACCCGGCATGTTGCGTAATGGCAGAAATGAGATGTATTTGTGCTTCTATGCAATGTATTACACATAAAATATCCTATGACTTGCTGATATCTATGATGTTGGTTATTTAAAACATTAACAATGTGAAGTGACAAAAGAAGTGAAGTGAAAATGAGAAAATAAAAAGAAACGGAGACACGTCTGGATTTTAGAATTGAAGATGCTTTCCTTCATTCACGCTGACTGAAATTCTATATATAATATATATATATTATATTAGGTGGTCGTTTATAGGCAAATATCTCATCCTTCTGTAATGTGAGTATCGCAGCAAGTGTGTTTGCAAAATTGTAAAATGGCGTCTGTTTGTATTGAATGATGCAAATACTGAAAGTAATGTTGATAATATTCTGGGTTTTGAATGTGAAGTCACTTTTACACAGACTTGATTAAAAGTTTGTGATATCACAATATAATTCATTTGATATCATTATAAATTACATTAAAAAAAGCTTTACAGACTTTTGTGGCTATTGCCAGAACTTCTAAAACACTGATTCAGAGCATGTTTTTAAGTACAACTTTAGAATATTCTTCCAAGTAGAATAGCTCTCTGTTTTATCCTGTTGTTGTTGGAGATAGTGATCCCAGGGATGCTGGGAGTTCATGAGAGCATATTTGGCCTTGCTTAATTGTAAGCAGTGCAGCATAGTATGTACATTTTTATATATGCCCTACTAACTTATCAGATATTTGATATGAACAACATACACATCAGCTACTATGCTAACCACCGAGTCACAGACTTTGCAAGACCTCAAGATCACCAAAATGTTAGCACCAGGTCCTTTAAGTCCTGTAACTTGTGAGGTAGAGCTGCCACAAATTAAACTTGGTGTTCCAGCACATCCTACAGATGCTCAGCTCTAATTAATAATAAAGGGTAATTTGTCAGAACATACTCTTCACTGCTGACTTGAAATATCCCTCGAGCCTTGCCACTTATGAGATCCCATCATCTGGCTGTAGCTATTTGGCCCTTGTCAAAGTGGCTCAGCTTCATACTTATATTTTTCTCCAGCATCCAACACATCATCTTTGAGAATGGAGTGTTCACTTACCATCAAATACAACTCAAACCTTCTCATGCACCACTGTTGCAAGATAACGTTGTTCACTTCATTTGTAAGTGGTATTAATGTTGTAGTCGGTATTTGTGACCCCGCCATGGAAAACCAGGTCAAAGTCTTTTTTTTTTTTTTTTCAAAATTTGTTTTTTTCAAAACAACTTTTTTTGTGAATGTAAGTTTTGTTTTTGATCAAAATATGTACTCCGACAGATATCTGAGACTGTTATCTTTCATTTACATTAATAATACAGAGTGGCTAAGTTTTGTCGCTAATGTGAGTGACACGATATTGACACAATATCTCAATAAGTTGCCCAGTGACTTTGGCCTGGTTTTCCCTGGCGGGGTCACGTATGTATTGTGAATTTGAATTGAGGTATAATATATACTTTTAATGTTAGTGAACAAAGATGACTTTACAAAGATCTGTGTGCAGCCTGGCAACAGAAATGGTGCACTGACCAAAATGTTGACATTGTTATCCATCTAGTAAGGTCTCTGAACAGGATGGAATCCAGGCAGGGATCTGTAAAATCGCTAGACTAACTGTACAGAACTGTTTCTTAAGCTGCTTCTGTGATCCACATCACTGTAGGATTTTAAGAAGTTCTTGACTTGACACAGCTGATCAGCCTGAGATGACTGAGGCACTTTGAGGCAGGACATAGTTATACTATGCAGAACTGTTGGATCAAACAGGATTAAGAAACACTGGCAAGAGAAAGTAAAGTAAGCATTATTGTAGTGTTTTATATTAAACGTGATGTACTGACTATTGTTCATGATTTGAACATGAACAAAACATTGTGACAAGACTATGCCACACCTTTTTCCAGTAGCACAGTCATTTTTGATTGAAATCAGTTTGCCTTGTGTTCACATCATTCAGTATTGGTTGTCACAGGCAAACCACACATCTTATTTTGTGTTCAAAGCTGCATTACCAACCACAGACTACATAAGACACATAATTAATGACTGAAGGAGAGTGAGATACAGAATGATCAGGTGGCAAATACAGGGTATTATTTCCCAGTCTGCTATTCTATATTGATCTGGAAGAAACTGTAAGTTCAGTTTCTTATCCTTGATTCTACTCACATTTGCCTTCTATTCATATTGACTTCTTTATAAAGACTTCTATAAGTCTGTAAACTCTCAGCTGTTTCATCTCTCTGTGCAAACATTGAGAATATGTTTTTGACTCACATAAACACAATATCTTGTCTTTCTGGTTGCATCTTCAAACATTACAGTATTGTGAAGTTTATGCTCATCTAATTCAGAAAGGCCAACTTAAAAAAATATTTTCATTACTTGTAAAATATCATTTAAAAAAAACGTAGATACTGTTCGTCAGCTATCTGCTATACTAGTCAACAGTAAAACCATCAAAAGAAGGCTTGAAATGTTTCATAGTGTTTTATATGTTATATAATGAGTATAAAATATTAAACTTTTTAAAATTAAATTATGTATAACAATGAACCTTTTCACAATATTCAAATTGTTTGATGCGGCACTATATATGTAAATAAATGTGGATTAACACAGTGGATCAAAAGTTCTCTTCTGTTGACAAGATATTTGTACTTTTTGATGTTGCTTTTGAAGCTGTTTATTATATTAATTGTTGACACCCTTTTGGGAGGGACATGACACAACTGGGTCTCAGGCCTGAATGGAAATCACAGTGTCTTTAATTGAATTTACCCTTTCTACACCAGGTATGTTGAGCTTGAACCCTCAGTCATCACTTCAGTTGCTATTATCAACAAATGTGTTCTGTCTAAATGTAGTAAATGTTATATATCTCCTCTATTATTAAGTGATAGTTGTGTACACTGTAAGACTCTTACATACATTTATTTTTGCACCTTTATTTCCCTGAGGCATGTAACATTTCATGTAGGCCAGTTGAGAGGGAATATGCTGCTGTAGAGATTTTCAGTTGAGATCTTATCTTCTGACCTCAGAGGAAGGAAAGACAGCTTGAAGGTCCTTGGAGAAGATTTAATCATCTGCTGCCTTTCTCTGCCATGCCTATTGTATCATCTCAGCTTCATTTCCACCATACATATTCTCTCAATTAGCATGTTAAAGGTTGGTATCTTTGACCTTTGTTAATTCCAAGATTTGTTGGCTTCCTGAGATAATGCTAAGTACTTCAATATGTGTTGGAGTGTTAGAGTTGGGCGATATGGGCTCTGCTTGTGACTGATATAAAGGCTCCTCTGCAGTGATTTATGTTCAGAAAGCAGGAAAGCAACATTTCTAATTAAGGAAAACGGAAGCAGGACTGGCTTTGTGAGGACTACAAATAGCACCATCTGTAAACCTGACACTGCTGCTAAATAACATTTCCCTCTACTCAGAGCACCCAAAGACCTTATTATCTACTTTCTGAGACTCCTGAACTGCAGCACACAAAGCCGTCTACAACGGTGTAGACCAAGAGTCACTTAGCTTTTCACAAGTTCTTGAGGTGGATGTTTTTTTAACAGAATCACTTTCCTTAGGGACAGTGGTTATTTTAAAGGGAATTGGAAATGAAAGACTTACTGTGTTTTGAAATATTTAAGTATGTATTGAAAATGTAGATAATAAATAATGCCACATTTTGTCGGCATGTTTTTCTGTATTATTCTTATTTACTTAGTCACCATAATTAAGCTTTTTTCATAATATACATTGTTGGGTGTGTACACACACATTGAAATATCAAGGCATATGTTTTAATAATTGTAAAATATATGCAAGGATAGGGCAAAACAAAAAAAGGTATAGTTTTGAAACTTTCAGCACTTGAGCCCCAAATGTTCACTCCTAGCAACAGCTCTAAGCATGACTGTGTAAATTATGGATATTTCAGAATATTCTAACCAAAATAAAGACTACCTGCATTTTTATATAGTTCACAATTGACCAGTTCTGTTATTTGTGTCTCACATTATTGCATCTATTTATTCACTTCATCTCCAAAAGTTTTCCTAAACATTTTCTACATTTGAAAATGGGCTTGCCCAAAGAGTAAAATTTATGTACTCTCAAAGCTGGGATTACATTAATTTAAATGCGTTAAATTAAAAGCAGATTGCTTTTAATGTGCAGACAAAATGTGTAATGAAAGCTAAAGCAACTAAACTGAACATGATTTACTTGTGCATTGTGACATGAGAGAGTTTTGTAAGAACAAAACCATGGCTAAATGTTAGTACTTTCCATACATACTGTTCATCGTCACTGGAAAAAAAAGAAGAGAAAAGACTTTGAGAAGAGTATGAGCACTGCTGATTCCAAGGACTTTGTTTATTGACTGATTTGTGTTAATTTTGTCCACTAGGGGGGGCAAGCTCTGTGTGAGCACACACTTCAATTTAGCATACTCTTAACAGTCTGATAGTCAAATCTTCAGAAACATGTTTTCTACACATATAGAGTACAGTTGTGTCACTAGAGTCTACTTGTGATAATGCAGTGATTGATATGAAAAGGTCCCCTGTCCTGTGCCACATATTCTGAGATATGTGGTATTTACATCACCCAGGGAGAAAAAAAGAAACTAAATATACAGGTATAATACAGCCTTACTGATATTTCCTCACAAAACCATTCACTTTGTATTTAGATAATTCTGTTTCTTTTTAGTCTTCTAAAATTTGCACATGCTACAGTTTTAAATTTTTTGTTAATTTCTTTTTTTATTCCTTTTGTTCATTATTAAGCAATTAATTAATTGTAATTATTACATCTACATAAAAGAACTGTTAAATGAAGACATCCTATTTCTTCACATTAGTCTCTGTTTTAAGAACAAATTGTTTTGTAAATTGTTGTTTTTCAGTGTCATTGTTCAGTTTGTTTAAAATTTTGTTTTTTCATTTTACCATGAATATTTAAAAAAATATTATTTAATTTAAAAAATATTATTTACACTGCATTTATATTACGTTTTTTCTTACATTTTAGTTTTTTTCAGGTTTTTTATTATTAATTTTTTTGTAAAAAAAATTATCCCAATTTTATCCCCAATGTATTAGCAGCCAATCAACCCAGCCATCCATTAGTACTCTCCCAATCACTTGTAATGTCCCTGACTCTAAGAGGGTGAAGACAAGCACAGGCCTCCTCTGATGCGTGTGAAGTCTTTTTACCCACTGTTGCTTATATATCATCGCTGGACAGCCAACACGCTTTATGAAAGCGCAGGATCCCCAGCCCTGACAGAGTGCCTGGCAGACACCTGAGCCAGCGAATGTTACTTAGTCGTGCTGGAAAAGAGCACCATCGACCCACTCAGAAAGAACATGGCCAATTTTGCTTTCTCTGGCCCAGCTGCTGATGGCAAGCAGCATGACTAGGATTCAACCTTTTTTTCAAAATATTACATTTGTAATATTCAGTATTAAAAATATTATTTTTTTGTTAATCTACTAGTTATACTAGTTAACTACTGAACTTGGTTAACTCCTGAGCTTGTATGTAACATACAATTATAATTATTATTTTCTAAAATTATATAGAACATTATAATTATAACATTATACTTCACTCATTGGAATTGAGTAGCATTTTGATGTAGTCAGACTCGGGGTGTGTTTCTGCTCTTTCTTAACCAGGCCATATATACCTGGTGAAAAGTAGCCCAGCAGGCAAAGCGGCAAACAAATGAGTTTAATACCTGTGGCTCAATAGAGGATCAGTGCTCATAGGTGGTCTGAAATGGGGTCACCTTGGCAGGTACATTGCTCTTTTTATTGGAATCCAATAAAAAGTCCCTCCCTCTCTCTGTTTTTTGCTCCACCCCATCTGTTATTTTCATGACCCCAAAGATGTAAAGGAATAGATGGCTCTTGTAAGTCTCATTTGTGTGTGTGTATGCATGCTGGGATAACTTGCTATCATGTTATGTAAGAAGTGTGTGTGTGTGTGTGTGTGTGTGTGTGTGTGTGTGTTTGATCAAGCAAGTGAGAAGCCGTCTGGCTTCATCAGAAAAAATGTAACACGGCTGTAGATATGTGTTCCATATGTGCCATTTGCTCTATACATTATGCATAATATTTATGAATACTGACCTTTCAGATGCTGAATTCTCTTTGATTCTGTAGAAATCACATCACAGCTAAGCATTCATAAAATAAAAATACATGTTTGGGCATCGGAAACTCATTCCCAGTAGATGCATATATGGTTCTAGCTTATTTTGATGTTGGTTTAGAAATGCTAAAACTAAATAATTTCAACAAAACTAGCTGAATTGAGAGTAAATAAATTGACTTAAATGAGTAGTCCTAAGTAAGGAATCTGGTCCATGAGAATGTCCAGAGTGTGTGATTTCTCAGCTCATCTATACAGATAGAACTACTCCTATATCAGATTAGACAAACGACCAGTACACAAAATTAAAATGTATTATATAAGGTAAATGTATTTTAGGTGTGTTTCGAAAGTAGTAATTTTGAACTGGACTGGACTTTCTTTACTTCTGTACTTCATTTGTGATTGTTATTATGGCATTACTTTCTAGTCAGAATAATAAATAATACAATAAGTAGCAGCAAATAAAGAAAGGCAAAAATAGAGAGAAGTTGGGAGTGTCAGTTTTTTGCTATTTCAAAATCTAAAATACTGTGTGTTTCTATAGCTTTTTTGCATACGTCCTTTTCATAACTTTCATGCTACAAGGCAGACAATTCACAGTTGTCTGCATTCTGCATTGCCATGATGTGTAGTTAGGCATGTGATTATATAGTTACTATGGCATAGATTTTATGCAGAAGCATAAATTAACTTTAAGACAGTTAATAGTCAGACTATTTGTGTTGTGTACCGATGTGTAGCAACTGTATTGGATCTCCAATTTGACTATTGAATATACATGTCTCTGGGTTTTACACGCAATTCTATAAGTATTATTCTTTGAGTTCTTGTTTGACAAAGCCCAGTATATGTATTTTAAGATTGTTTTAGACCAAAACCTTGTTGTAAAACCATTGTAAAACGGTGTTACGGGCAATGTATTTGTAACTATTTTAGATGATGTAACTACTTTTCTAAAGTATATTTCGGAGGCATTTAAATGCTGCTGTGAATATTTCTCACTCTGTAAGTTTCTGTAGAGTGGAATATTTCATTTAAATCTAGTCTGAATGAATTTGTCTACATATGAATTATTACATTCTGTAACATTTTTTTAAGGTTTTCCCTTTGACCTACAGTCCATTACCATAGTCAGTAATTCTGACTCATTACACTGCACAAAATAAAAGAATAGGAAACCTACCGTTCCAAAACACACTTAGAATAGAAGCCAAAGGGCAGATACTGAAAATGTGTTTTCTGCTCTTTTTTAAGCAAAGAACATCAGGCCTTGTTCACTAACCATTTTTAGTTTTCAAAAAGATTCTGGCATTCACCAGTGTTTTCTTTTTTAGGACTTCTTAGGTAAGAACATAATCTACACACACCAAGGAGCATTCTTATGCACATTGAGTGACCACGTTTGTGTTATTGCTCATTTTCCAATTATAATTATATAAAATATGATTTAAATGAGAACAAATGGGATTATTTTTTATGTAGAAAGATTAAACTTTCCAGATTAGTGACACTTTTCCCTGGAGAGATGCTCAGAGCATTGGAAACATACTAAATAATGAATGAAAAAAACGTTTTCTGACACATTTTGTTACATTTTGGTAATTGTGCTTGTATGTTTGTGTCCAGGTGATGGAGAAGAGTCATGTGGAGCTGAGTGTTGAGGAGTCAGCACCCGACAGCAACACTAATGCAGAGGTGAGTATTATTAGTCAGCTAATATAAGCTCTATACAAAAGCAAAGACCTGCTCAAATGCACTTACAGCACAGACAAGCTGATGCTCGAGTGAGGACTACTGCATCAGTCACTGGGATAAAATATGCACAAAACATTTACACATGTTTGACTGGGGTACATTTAATAGCTTCACACCTCTCCATCCAGAACAGAAAACAGCAGATTGTGAGGCTAGAGTGTTTACAGCAGAAGGGCTCTGCAAAGAAGGCAGAGATATTTCTCCAGATGCTGGTTCTTCTCTTTCTCTTGTTTGTTGATGTTTAATGAGGGAATAACTGATTTGCTGCTCTTTGTAGGCGTTCTTAGGGTCTTTGCACCACATTCTCACCCAGTACACACACATTATGTGCTGATAACAGTCAAACAGTTGAATCTGGTACTGTTACAGCCTGCATTTAAACAAAACTAATCTAAAACGGGCTTGTAATGAGTCCCTGGGCAGGTACTAAATCAGAAAAATATAGCAATATTCTTTTAAAGTGTATATTACTTTTTCTTTTACGATATGTCCCAAGAATTTGTGGAACCTAGCTTCCACTAGCTTTTTAAAAAAACAAATAAGCTTGTTTTCTGGTACTTTGCATAATAAACACCAGAGTCCGTATATTTTATCCACTTGTTATAATGTCAGAACTCATTAGCACTCAAATAAAGTTTATGAACCATAGACCATGCCTGAAGTTCCTCCTCCTTCCAGTGCTGTGCCAAATAAAATCCCATCTCTGCCTCCCATTTCTTTTGACAGAAATTACACACCCACAACCACCATTCTCCTCCTCACTTTAGTCCATCTACTAGTCCATCTCTCTTCATCCATCCAACTTCACCACTTCACCAGCTCAAAGCAGAAGCCACCCAGAACTTCCCCTAATCTCTCAAGAGTTCTCTTCCCTTTTCTCATTTAACCATATACTAACATGCTTATTGGCATATTGCCCTATATAACGGAGCAAAAAAATTCAAAATTAATTTAAAAAATGTAATTAATTAATTAATTAATTATTAAATTAATTAAAAAAGGTGAACTGTGATATTTTATACAGTACCAGGCAAAAGTTTGGACACACTCTCTGGACATTCAGTGGGTTTTGATTATATAAAACTTGTCTGCATAGATTAATACTAAAGTCACCCAACTATGAAGAAATACATATGGAATTAGTAAACATTTTTTTAAACAAACCAGAATATGTTTTAGATTTTAGATTGTTCAAAGTAAAAAAGCAAAAGCCTCCCATGTTGTTTTCCTTTGCGATGCTCACGTGCAAACATCATCTTGTGCCAGATAAGTA
This sequence comes from Crenuchus spilurus, assembly GCA_036984385.1. Taxonomy (NCBI): domain Eukaryota; kingdom Metazoa; phylum Chordata; class Actinopteri; order Characiformes; family Crenuchidae; genus Crenuchus; species Crenuchus spilurus. Next base: position 42,922 of record BRDA01014087.1, read on the forward strand.
TTCACTGGCCAACTCTACTTGAATAGTAGTTTATCAGATGATTATTTAAACAAAATCTACTCTTTATTTCAAGGAAGACATTTCTAGTAATAGTGAATATCAAACATTGTTTGGAAAAGTTCATAAAAAGCTTTGGTCTCGAAATTGTATAGTTATATTATGATTGTGCAGTCTTTAAGAGTTGTCAGGTGGATTCCTACTGTTGGCGTAGGTTTCTCCAGAGTATCTTTCCTTTGGATCTTGAGACTTCTTAATGGGCTATTCATGATTCCTCAGACTGTCCATCCATCTTGTTGCTGGTTTTTGTCTAGCTCTTTTCCCTTCAACTGTTCCAAGCATGTTATACTAAAAAGGTAAATTTATATCCACTCGTCTTTTGTATTCTTTGTTTTTTTATCTCTTTCCTTTTCTTCCTCTCTCTCTCACACACTAATATGCATACTCACACTGAGCTCGGTTAATTACTGAACACTAAACAGCATGTCATCAGTGGCAGGCCTGTGGAGTGTGCAGAGGCACAAACAAGTGCTCCAGATTTAGAGGAGCATTTCGTCTCATTTAAACATCTGCCTCTACACTAACAGCTAGTTGTTTATCTCCTGTCTTGCAGGTGTGGGTGGAACATGTTTTTGCTCTGATGATTATGAAACGAATGCTTTAATTGCCATCATGCCACAGGCATGGGCACATGTTATATCTACAGAAGATTTGTAGGTTTGTTTCTAGGTTCTGAGAAGCATCAAATTCTGATAAATACAGGCATAATGGAATTATGACATAACAGAATGCTAATGTACAGTTAACATAAAAGACAAGATGTCTTTTTGTAGAGAAGACATGAGTGGGCTGCATATTGTGTCTGTGTGTGTGTTTGTGTGAGAGTGGTGTGTAATTAGTGAGCTGATACGCTGTGTGGATCCTAAGAAAGCAGCTCATATTGACACAAAGCCCAGCAGTGACTGATGCCTCTGGTTGGGAGACTGTGGTCTATGCTATTAGCGTGTTGCTAATGATTGAGAATTGAGCTGTGTGTGCACTCGTTTTCATATGTGTGTGTGGTTTGCGTTTGGAATCTTCTCTGTAGTTCGAGTCTTTACTGGGAGGCGTGTGGATCTACAGTAATTGCCACCTCTCGCCCACACACACACAGTGCTGATGCCTTCACTGCTCACACACTGCAGCAGACACATACACACATGCATGCACATTCACACGTGTAGATACACTCACAATTGTACATCCACACATAATGTATGCATTCACAGCACACATATGCGCGCGCGCACACACACACACACACACACACACACACACACACATATAAAGACCCGTATGCACAAGGCAAAAATGTACATACACTACTGATCAAAAGATTGTGGTCACCAATAATTTTCTACATCTTTCTAAACTAAGATAAAATGGTCAAATCCTGCTTCACCAGATACTCAGTTTTCTATGATAGGAGAGTGTGTATTCTTGTATGCCATGTCATGTCACTCGCCATCATCGCTTTGCGATGGTAGGCTGCACAGACAAGTCACTTCTCTCCAATGCCATCTGTCTCTGGTTGCTTGTAGCAGGCTAGCACCTGATAATCTTGATGTTATCCATCCAGGTTATTCTTGGTCTTCCACATCTTCGGACTTCCTCCACAAGTCCAGTCATAACACTTCCTTCAATGCTCTCATGTGCTGCCTCATCACATGACCGAAGTAACATAACTTGCGGGATTTAGCGTGCATCAGTAACTTCTAGCCATGTCATAGTCTTGCTCAGTGGTCATCATCTTCATCCATGAGATCTTTAGCAACTTCCTGATGCACTTGTTCTCAAAAGCCTGAATACATCTTTCTTC
>BRDA01014087.1:44876-58498 GCA_036984385.1 Crenuchus spilurus
ATAGCTGTTTAAAATCAAGTTCAAGTTTAATTGGCAGTTATATACAGTGCAGTACATGATGAAATGAAAGTCTTCCAGCACCAGGTGCAACACAGAGCACAAGACATTTGGTCCATACAATAAACTTGTAGTAGTACATGGCCTATACTATAGTGCATGCCTGCTGACTAACTTGAGACACTATTATGAGTCAGGAAAAAATTTAACATGTTCAGTATATAGAACAGTAAAGTATACAGCACATAGTGCAAGATTCTAGGCTACATTGTTTGTGTATTGTGCAGAGAGCAAAGGATGAGGAATTGTGCAGATGTTGCAACGAGTTGGACAGTATATAGTAATGTTCAAATGTGCAAAAAATATTGCAATTAGTGAGACAGTGTACTGGTACATGAATTTGCAGTGTTGTTTAGTCTTTGAGAGTCAGACGTTTTGTGTTAAGGAGTCTGACAGCCTGTGGGATGAAACTGTTTGACAGTCTAGCGTTGTGAGTCTGAATGCTGCAGAACCTTCTTCCAGAAAGTAGAAGAGTTCAAAATGACTGAAATGCTGGCAAATGTAACATCAGTCATAGTGCCAATGGTGTCAAAATATCCTTTCCATCCATCCCTCCATCCCTCCATCTGTGTGTATAACCCGGAGCATTTGAAATGTGGATTTTCATTCATTGAGGATAAACACAGACAGAAACCCCGGTGTGTTATTTGTAATGAAGTGCTGGGCATGAAAACATCCAAAGTAATGCGACATTTAAAAAACAAAACATGTATGTAAAGCCAAGCCGGTGGAGCTTTTTAAAAAGAGGACTTCATGAGCTGAAGGCACGGACGTAATTTGGGGGTGGGACGGGACATGTCGCTTTCGTTTTTTAAAAAAGCAGTTTTGGTCCCCTGTAGTTATTACTTTCCAAAAACAATGTTACGCTGTATTAAAAGGAGACGAGTCGAGCATTAGAATCAGCAGAAATTCAAGCCGCTCAGTCTGAAGCCTGTTTAACTTTAGACTGTGCACAAGCTCATCAATTGGCTCTCCCGTTTCTTGCTAACGTGTGATTGGCTGTCTCCACTGTCCATCAAACCGCATTTAACATTTGAATCTGTGTTGAACTATTGTAAAAATAAGAATTTCTGCCTGTTTTTACTCAGAAATGAGGTATAATTTTATGTACATGAGGTCTGTTGACCATACAGTCGAAACATAAGTGTAAAATTGGTGGTAATGCGTTGGAGTGAAGTTGACTGAAAAGTATTGGGTGATAATTTTATGCTACATGCTTTTAACAGTTATATTATATTTAAATAAATACAAAATATATTATTATTAAATAAATATTTAATAATAATATATAATAATATATTAATATATCTTTAATAATAAATATGATGGAGAATGATAAATACTTATTAGTAGTATATTTTTGATAGTAACAAGTAAAATATTACTCATAATTTTTAAGTAATGTATTGTAATAATAATAATAGTTATTAGTTTAATAATAGTAATGTAATTCATAATATAAATTTATGTTCCAGCACCCCGCCCCGCTGGTCGCCCCCCCCAAATATCAAGGCTGATTTTCAAAAATAAAATTGTTTGGGTTGTATTCTATAAAAGTGGATTGTGACTTAATGACCATGATGAAATGTGGGTCCCGGGTTAAGACCAGTTGAGAACCTCTGGTTTAGCTGGAAATAACCATAAGCTTTGGACATCATTACATTCTGTTTTGTCTTGAGCTTGTTGATGGTTCCTGTTTCACTGCATTATTACTTTACTTTTAACCTTCCAAAAATAGACAGTTTTGTAAATGACTCTTTGCACGTTTAACATGACTATCTGCAACCTTTGTAAACTGACAGTTACTTTCTGATGCAGTATTATTAGCATATAATGTATTTGCATCAATGCATAATTTGTCGCCAACATTGTGGTCCTCAATGTTTGCAGGTAAACCTTCAATGGGATGGCGATAAACATGGTGTTGCAGTCTGTATCTGTAATATAGAAGCACTTTGAGAAGATAATGCTGTAACATGTTAAAAGTAGGCTTGCTTTGGAATAAAGGAAGCTTTGTTTAAGCAGGCATTGGCATCAGGAAGCACCCAGCCATGCCTTATTTTGGTTCTGTTCAAAAATACTTGAAAGAGTTCTCGCTAAACCCTTTGGTGTGGCTTTGGTGTTGGGCATCAGTAAAGAACAGATTGCTATATAGAGCTAAAACAGCATTCTAAAACTTGGTAATTTGATTATGAATATGCAGTGTTTGGCTATAAAAGGGTTCAAAAGTGGGAGACGAGTGTTTTATAGAGCTCTCCAATGTGGAGGTGTGCAGTAATTACCCAACTTAGAGTGTCTGTATAATGCTGGATGGCTTTGTCACTTTGGATAATGCTAACCCTCTTAGGGTTGTTGATGCTGGGTGCAGTGGGTGTTTCTGTAATGTGATTATTCTCCATATGCGTTGTCGTGGGTAGATGTTTTGGAGCTAAATATGAAGGCTTTCTGTTCATGCATTGCTGACGTATGCTGACGTGCACTGGCATAGTCTGGTTTGGCCTTCTTGTGATACAAACAGGCAGGAGAGACATAATTTTTCTCTTCACATTGCTGTCACCCCAATGTCTTAGCTGTTCTTAAACATTCTGATCTTGCTTCATTATTTAAATATTATATGCATTTTGAAGTCATATAATAATGCATTTTGGCTTGAGTGTGTTAAGAGAAACAACATTGTAAAAATTGTAAAGGACGATGAATTAAAACACAATCACTACATCAGATTCACTTACGATCTATTTAGGCTATGTTCACATTGTAATCCACATTTCTCAACTCCGATATTTTGCTCAGATCAGATTCACATTGACAAATGTAAGTGAGCTGTATCTCTCTGTAATGTGAAGGAATCTGTCCCTGAAACAGCTCACATGGGCACACGCATACGTGTATACAAGTCATCACCAACAAGAAAAAGTGTCACATTTGTGCAGGGTTGCCAGGTTTGCAAAAAAACAGTTGCTGGTAACACCTCAGAGTTGGCGATTTGCAGGGTTTTGTTCTAAATAAAAGTCAAAATGAAATGAGAAAGTTAGATTTGAAGAAGATTTACATTTTAAAGCTAATTAAAATGTATGTCACTTTAGATTTTGTTCTAGTTTTCATTTGTGTAGTGTGACTTTCTGTTACAAAATTGGTAGGAGGTGTAGGGAATCTGGCAACCCTGTACTTGTGAGACCACTGTTTTAGTAAAACTGGTAGAACAGATGTGTTAGTAGCTGATGTGTGATGGTGTTTAGCTCAGGAGGACAGTAAACAGGTGCTGGACTGTACATGATCAGGTGAAGAAGGTAAATAAATGCCAGCTGACTGCTTTTGCTGTTTTTACAGCGACTGTGAGTATTAGAGACTTTGTGCATGTGTAAAAGCAAAAAGACACATGAAATCTGATCTGACCGTCACATTCAAGTTGCATGTACACGGATCAAATACATATTTGATCTAGGACCACATATGAAAGAGATTGAAATCTGATTTGAAAAGATGGAATTTGACACGTCCTCACAGCCCTGAAAGCTCAGATCTGAGCCTCATTAAGGCAAAAGATCACATTTGAGTCACTTCAGCCTTGTAATGTGAACATAGCCTTTCACAGTTTTGAGTTTAAGATCAGTTTCTTTCCACAAAACATCCTTTATATCAAATTCAGATGGTTATGAAATATCTCTTCATCTGTTTGAATAGATAAAGTCAAGTTGATATTTAACAATATGCACTTTGCCTAACTTCATTGTGCCCTAAGTGACATATAATGACTAGAAAATTGCGTTGTTAATGCCAGCGATAACTGCAGATTTTAAGGATTAAGACACTATTAGCTAGATCTGGAGCCCAGCTGACATAGCATTTTTTCTTCTGTGCAGAATATCTTGGCAGTGTCATGAAAGAAAATATTCATCTCTAAGAATGAGACCACAAAGACTCACTCACTGTGTGTCTCATTTCTTCATGCTTGTTTGTGCGACTGTTTGCAAAGCTCTCCTCAGGCTGCTGTGTAGGAATCCTGAAACTTGTGTCTAATAATAAAGCAGGCAGGCTGCCGGCAGTGCCACGGCCACCGACATGCTGCTTCTGCCAGGGGTTCACGCCCACACAAGCCAAGAGGAGCTTCCCCCAGCCGCCAGCATGCAGAGAATTACTGCTGTTAGTGCAAAACACTTTTTAAAGCACTGTATACAAAGATGGACCTTCTGATGTGTTGTTTTGACAAAGTTTTTCATCTCAGCATCATGAAATTCTGAAAGACTGGAAGAAATCAAAGCTGTAGATCTTTTGTTTGCTTCTCAAATCTTGGCTTGATAAAGCTGTCATCATGCCCAGTACAGATCTGAGCAACAATCCCTTCCTTTGTTGCTGGGCTTAAATGCTTTTGGCAGCATGCAGCTTCTTGATCAGCTACAATGTCCTCATGCTTCGTGGAACTAATTCCATCACTTCCCAACATTTGTAGAATGATTGAATTATAATTACATACAAAACATTAATGATCATAGGAGTTTCAGAGGAGGTACAACAGTTATATTGAAAATAAGTTCACACATCCTTTGCAGAGAACTACAAAATAATTAGCTGAATTTAAGATATTGGATTAGATAGTATAAAATGTGGTATGTGCAGTGCTTATGATTTTCATTTACATGTTTAAAAAATAAGTTGAACATGGTTATTCTTTCCTGTAGAAGACATAGTAAATATTTACACATAGAAATTTAACAATGCATGGCAAATGAATAGGTTTATATGTACACATGTGAATACATTATCAAATAACATTGATTTTCTTGTAGCAGCAGCACATATCAAGTTCTGAAGTAGTTCAGTAACTGCTAAGAGTTGTAGTCAAAATGTTGTATGTGGGAGAAATGGGCTGGTGGGAAGACCTCAGCAACTTTGACTAAGGCCAAATAATTGTTGCCAGATGCCTGGGTCTAAACATTGCTGAAACAGCAAGGTTGACCTTGTGTCCAACTCGACAGCCTGTATGAACCTCAGCCTTGCCCTGATGAGCTTTCCCTGGGTGAAACCTATTGCTCAATAATAAATATTTTCCTCAGTCAGCATTGATCTGAATTGAGCATCTGTAGGATGTGCTGTATCAAATTGCAATTTGTTGTGTATATCTATGGGGCAGCACGGTGGCTTAGTGGTCAGCATGTTCGCCTCTCAGCACTGAGCTCTTGGGTTGAGTCCCCATCTAAGTGGAGTTTCCATGTTCTCCCCGTGTCTGCGTGGGTTTCCTCTGGGGTCTCCGGGTTCCTCCCACAGTCCAAAAAGATGGAGGTCAGGTGAATTGGGTACTCTAAATTGTCTGTGTGTGTGTGTCACCCAGTGATGGATTGGCACATTGTCCTGGGCTTAGTTGAATAGTGTAATGCCCTGCCCTGCATCCAGTGAGGATGTAGGGGGCTAAATGCAACCCTGATAAGGATTAAGCAGGTGTGATAATGGATGGATGGATGTGTGTATATATATATAGATATGTGTGTGTGTAGATACAATACATATAGAGCTTAACTGGTCCAATGTAGCAAGCTTTCATGTGTACCATATATCTTGTGTCTTGGGGCAGTTTGTATTTATTTCTTATCCAAGACCTGTAGAAATTAATATACATGTTTGTTATATATTTATCTGTAAGTTACTTACAGTACATACTTTACAGTACACTTCACGTCAGAGCACTCTCAATGACTAATTACATCTCAGTGACTGTATGATGAATATCAAAAGTGGATTTTCCCTTTTTTGACAAGCTCTATATGTTTATGCGTTGAGCCCTACAGCATAAATCTGTGATGTTATTTTGATGACTGTAACTTTTCCTCTGCCTCCTTTTGTACTGAGCCTCTATCATATTTGTCCGGCCTATAAGCGAGTCTTATTCATCGTATTCTGTGTTTGTGTGTGTGGAATTAATGTGTGTGCATCCATGCATCCTGGACTCTGGCTGGTCACAAATGGAGCTTCTTCCCATGTGGTTGGGTGATGCGTATGACTGAATTAAGACTGTTGATTGGTTTGTATAAGACATGATTCATTGTGGTTGGACATTCATGGTTGGACTCCTATATGTGTGTCTTTGCAGAACAGGCCGCCGGCGGTTCAGGGCAACCAACAGCAGTCCCACTCTCCGGCCTGTATGAACCCCAACCCTGCCCTGATGAGCTCGCCCTGGGTGAGACAGTCAGTGGTCCCATCGCTCTGAAAAAAAATCTTTCATTCCATCCATCCACTGCACTGAGCTTACACTAACCTCATGCATTCTGCACGCTTTCTTTCTTCATGCTGCTTCTATTATGCTTTGGTTTAAAGTTTACACTGAGCCACTTCCTCCTTCATGCCTCTTAGCAACAGGCAGTATCTTACCCTTGTGGAACCACAGGCAATTCTGGTAACTTTGAGGACAGAAGGAGATGCAATAAAAAGGACCTCTGTTGTCATGGGAAGATGGCATATCTGTCAGAAAGACCCCACTTGCTAAGCCCCTCGCCATTTTATTGTAGTCATAACCTTTATTTTTCTATATTTTTTATTTTAGTTGCCGTTTAGGGTGGGTGAACATTTCAAGTTTAATGGTACAAAAGGAATTTTGAAAAACAATCCTTACCAGTATTTCTTACACATATGATATGCTTCAGCATCCCCTCCAAATATAGTGACAGCCACCAAAGTCCATTTGAACTATTTTCAATTATTTCCCATAATATATTATATTGTTCTGAATGAACAATAACACTTAGCATAATATTTACATTTATGTGTTTGCATAAATGCATTATCCAGAGCAACGTACAATTTAGTCATGTCACAAAGGCAAATGTGGTGTTAAACTGGGCTTACACTGAGCAGTAATACTGCTGTTGTAGACAGACTTGCACATTGCATAAAAATGTATTTGGTTATTAGTTAAGACTTGGAACACAATGTGATGCACGCTGTAATGGCAGATTTAGTGCCACTGCGACCAAAGATGGCCAACTGAGTTCTGGCACTGTCAGAAATTTTTAATCAAAATTTTATAGTATGACCACTCCTGTGGCACATCTACAGTCCACCAATGGGACAAAGTCATTGGATTATCCATGTCTCACGAGACAACTACAGTACAAGTACAGTAGCCATGGCAAACATGTTGTAAACATGTGAGAGCTGAAAGAATACTGGTCTGTTGAATTGTGGAAACAGAAGCATTGTTTCTCAAGGGAAATCAATGCCATTGTTATGCAGAGGACTTGCTTCTGTTTACATGACCCAATGTCCTGCTCATGTCTGGAGCACACTCATTGATGATGAAGATGAACTTTTCCTTGAATAGCCAGTCTATACTAGAGGACTTTTTTTGTATAATCTCACTTTTAAAACACGACAGCACACAGCCTGCCATCATCTCATACCATCTTATAAGACCCCTGAAGTTGCAGTGTAAATCTAGTTTTAGTGTTGCATAGGGACTCTTACAGGTATATTGGTATTGGTTTAGGTAAGGCAGCAGTGTAACAGCCACTATAATTTTTTACTTCTTGTATTTCAGCATTTCTGTGGTTCAGTGCTGTCTACAATTGATTTATTTTCCTAATTCCAACATTTATTTCCAAATGTGCATCATTTCCACATGAATGCAGTATATTACATCAAGAAAGCTTTTGCCTTGGCCCAGAGTGGCTCAGCAGGCTAACATTATGACCAGAGGATCGCAAGTTTGAGTCCGGGTCATGTTGTTTGCCATCAACAACAGGTGCCGAAGAGCAAAAATTGGCCGTGCTCTCTCTGGGTGGGTAGATGGCGCTCTCTCACCCTATCACTTTCACATTGCAATGTCTGCTGGCTCAGGTGTCTACTGATTGGTCCATTTGGAGCTGGGAATCCTGCGCTTTCCTCATAGAGTCAGGGACATTGCAAAAGTGACAGGGAGAGTCCCAATGGAGGAGATGGGCTAATTGGCTACTACTACTTTGGGAAGGGGATAAAAATGGGCAAAAACTTAGAAATAAAATGATTTTAAGAAAGCTGTTGCCAGAATTGACCTTAGTAAAAGATGACATAATCTTGTTTTTCATATGAAAGTATTCACATTTGTACATTTTCTTCTTTGAACTTTACATTTACTATTTTCATCTCTGAGTAATGCTGTGCTTACTTGCACAAAAAAAAATCTACCTTGTTTTCATAGTTCTATTGCACATCTCATTGCCAGCCTTTTCTTTCAGTCTTGGCTTAACATCATTTTTGCTTGTATATCTCAGCCGTCACATCCTCTTGGAGAGCCATGTGTCCAGTAGCTGTGTTTGAAATGCAGGGCTGTCCAGGCTGCTTTCTTCCATGCATATCCAGGCCCCTCATGGTAGCTTACACATCATGAGTGTCACTTGGTAGGCTCAGCAGTTTTTGCATGTCGCTCTGCATCATTCTGATTGGCTTGTCTGTTTTTTGTTTCTTCTCTTGTCCTTACTCCTCCCCCTTGCCCTGTCCTTCATCTCTACCCTCTTCCTCCTCCTTCTGCTCACAGTACCGCTATCAAGATGATGAATCTCCGCCTCCGGAACACGGCTTCGCTCGGCTGACCAATGAGGTTCGAGCACCCGAGCTGGTGCATGTCTCGGAGAAGAACCTGTCAGAGATTGAGAACGTGCACGGCTACGTCTCCCATTCACACATCTCACCACTCAAGGTCAGTTAATTTACCACCGGCCACACCATGAGAGACTGCTGCCATGGCCTTTCTCTCTCTCTGTTTCTTTCTCTCTTCTTCTTTGGTCCTATTTGTTTCTAACTCTTTGTTTCAATCCACACAGTCTTGTCTCCTGCTCCTCTCCCATGTCTCTTTCATTCATTCTCTCCTTCAACCACTTGAATAAAAAGGTCATCATGATTGGAATCTGGAGTAAGTGGACAGGGCTTCAATGCCTCAACAGGACTGTGCAAACAATCTTAGGCCACCTGAGAGAATTGGATTTAAAGCTATTTATCCAGGCAGGTAGGTGTTTACTCGCTTGGAAAAAAATAGCTATCAATAGAATAAATCCCAGTAAATTCACAGAATCTCTCAAAAGTTTGAGGTCACTCCTTTTTTTCCTAGTTGTTTTGAGACAGTGATAAAATTCACGAATTCTGCTTCTCCAAGTACTCAATCTTCTGTGGTAGAAGAGTGATGTAGGGAAGTGTCACATTTTTTTAAATTTTACAGTATATTTTTATACACTAGATTATGAGATATTAGTCTATTAGACATCACTAAACATTCTATACATTAGATTAGCCAATATTCATCTATACACTAGAACAGAAGATATTTCCCTGTAAACAACATCAGTAAACACAGTATAACCTTGAGTAGGAGATATCAGTCTATAAACATCATTCTGTACACTATAATAGGATATATTAGTCCATAATCAACCTCACTAAATACACTGTACTCTAGAATAAGATATACTAGCCTATAAATAACCTCAATAAATATACACTAGAACAGGAGATACTTGTCCATTAATAACCTCAGTAAACACTTTATACATGTGAATATGACAAATTAGTCTATAAACATCCTCAATAAAAACACCTTACATTAGAACAGGAGATGTTGGCCCCTAAACAACCTCCGTTAACTCTACACACTCAAATAGGAGATATTAGTAAATAATTAACCTCAATAAATACTCTATATACACTATTTATACACTAAATAGAAGGTGCAGGCATTTATGTGCAAGCATTTTTAAATATGCCTTTGAAAAAAAAATTAAGTTATCTTGTTTAAAAACAAGTAAAAAAATGCTTTAGCACTAATGTTACCTCAAAGTGCATATCCACAATATTCCCACATTATAATTTTGGCTATACTTATCATTTTGGACACATGAGGTTTTGTCACACCAGTGATAACAATTTGAGACTGAGACTAACACCAATAATATTTGTTCTTGTTCAAGCAGAACCACTTGCTGTCTAGATTAAATAGTTATGAACTGTTTTCCTTGCTGTATATTAGATTCCTCATCACAATGTTTTAATGGGTACAAGCTTTACAGTTGCTCTGTACACTTTGCTATGTGATGTACAGTACTGTGTGCATCCACTTTAAACAGCTATGGTACTTGCATTTAAAAAGCTGTTTATCCAGTAATTTAAGCAAAATTAAAATATATACAAATAATGTTGATACAGACGCAATGATGTTATGTAAGTCATTGTGTTGGTTTATCCCTCTCCAAACCTCTCATCAAGGTGGTTCAGATTGATCTATAGTTAGCATCCAGTACTTGGTTTGGTTAATCAGTACTTCATTATGTTAAATCAGGTGTGCTTGCAATACAATTTAATAAGCCCATCAAGGAGAACATATGGAACAAAACCATATTTTTCAAACAACAAATGAACTACTTAAAAATCACATTACTTTTTACTGAATTCATATAGATTTACATTTATCCATCCATCCATAATCACACCTGCTTAATCCTTATCAGGGTCACAGTTAGTCCCCTACCCCCTCACTGAGCGCAGGGCAGGGCATTACACTATTCAACTAAGCCCAGGACAGGGCGCCAGTCCAGCATTTACTTTTTTTTTATTAAAAAAAATAGATAAATGTTTTTAAATAATGTCTTTAAGTGCCTAAGACCTTTGCACAGTGCTGGATATACAGTATAATGGTATTCATTTCTCGTACTCTGGAATGTAGAACTGGCATTGCATTTATCACCTTTGTCCTATAAACAGATGAATGGGTGAACTACTAGCACTGCAGTGTGCTGTCATGTAGCATTAGGCATGTCAGCTCCCTCCTACGTGCTTAGAGAGGAACACCTGGCCTTGCAGATGGTTTCTGCAGTGGCCTGCAGGTGGAGCACAGTAGATGGATATGTCAACTACATCACTGCTTTGCCTTCCTACTCAGCATGTCCGAGTGCCCTGGAGGTTTTGAGATTTAGGCATCTGCGTGAGTCTAAATGCAGTTCATTTGGATAGTCAGTGTGTGTGAACAGCTGGTGGTGAGAGTTTATCTTGTTGTAATGCATCTTGCCAGCACTAGATGGCGATGAGACCATAGGCTGAGTATATTCTGTGACTGTAATGAGTGATTAAAGGCTTTGTACAAGCCTCTGTGATTATGAATACTGTGGAAAAGACGGTGATATTACTTTATAGTGAGTGTAATATGTTTCTGAATGAAGCTGAATATGTTTCTGAATTAATATGTTTCTGAATTCTGGTCAGTAATACTGGAAATGCATGTATTGAGTGTTGTACTGTTATTTTTACTTATTCAATGGTCATTTTGTAATTGATTACAGCTTCACTCCTGGTTTATTTGAGTTGTCATACATATTATACTTTACTAAAGAACTCTTGAAGAGCTGTTAATTGAACCTGTGCTGTCAAAAGTTTGGGGACCTTGCCTTCATTTAAGATTTTACAATGTTTGATTTTAACTATTTTTTGTTTCAGTAAAACCTGAATAACACCAGAAAAAGAGCTTTCTCCAGGACCTAATGTACATTTAATCAAAAACGTATTTGAAACAGTGTAATGTTTGAGTGCTGATGAGTGTTGGCATGTGCTGACAAGGGGTTAAAATGTGTGGGCTTTTTGTGGGCATTATAAGCACTGCTTCTAATATTATTATAAATATTTGTATATGTAATAGTTTTCCTCGAATTAAATATGATTAGTCTTAAATATATTACTGCTTATTTCAAACCTGACAATGAAAACATGTTCATTTCTATTTAATTTTGAAAGACCCCAGGTATTTTAACAGATAATGTGTATGATATAAGGGCAACTATTTCACTGTACAGGCTAGAGGTGCTGTTGTGGTCTCATGGCTCCTCATTTGTGCTTTGAAAGACTCCCTTGATTTGACTTCACATTTTTTTAAGTTCCAAGATTCAGCACTCTGTATAACTACCTCCTACAACTTTCCATGACTAATCAGCCAACACTTCAAACTCTTAAACCTCAACCCATTCCATCATTTTATGATGAAAGCAGCCATTTTATTTTGCAATGCTGTGGACTCTGTCTTGGAGATGGAATTTCATCTAATAAACTCTCATTTATCTGAGCATAGCACTGAAAATCTCTTAAGCTTTTTTCAAGCTCACAGCACAGCTCTGAATTAAGCTTCTTTTACATGTTGGATGGCATACCCCCCACATTTGAAACACTACTTTAAATATATAGTTGAACATTTCAAGCAATATTTTTGACATTAGGATTTTAACTAAGAAGTCATGCTAAGATTTCTGAATATGCAAGAAATATCTGCATGTAATACTGTATATAGTGCTGTCAATTAACCATCTTAAACAGGTATGGTGTAATGAAACCAAGCTAAGCTCTGCTTTATGTGATCATTTTGACACACAAACACACAAGTCACTTTGTATGTTTATGGTGAGAGTAAATGTCAGAGTCCATGATATAAATACTTGTGGGGTGTGCAACAGGATTCATAGATTGAAACGAGGTGGGTCGCAAAGCAGATGTTAATGATTAGCAGAATGGAGTTATCACAAAAAGCTGTAGTGTGAAGGAAGTAACTGAATTTACATGTGTTTTGAAGCATATAGTTATACGGGTGTACCAGCAGTGGCAACAATTCCAATCTACTAGAAATTTTTGTCAGAATTATGGGTGACAGCAGACAAGGCTGACGGCCAGTCTCCATATGTTTATGGTATGCAGTTTTTGTGGAGTGTTCCTTCAGAAATTAGTTGGGAAAGACATATATAGAAAAGTAAAACCTAGCTGTCCCTGTCCATCAGTTTCATCTTTCAGCCACAATTCTGACAAAAATGTCCTTAGACTGGAATTTTTGCCACTGCTGTTAGACCCATGTGACCATACATTTACAAATGCAGCTGCAAATTCAGCTACTTCCTTCACACTATGGCTTTTGGCATTCCCAAATACTCACTCCTTTTTGCCAATCACTAAAATCTGCTATGCAACCCATTTACCACACATCAAAAAGTCATTCACTGCCCTGTACTACCATTTTTAAGTCTATGCCTCCTCTCAAACATTGCAGGTATGTATAGCCTGATCAAAATGCCAGCTGACAATGTTTTGTCCACATAAATTATATACACATTTATATCAGAATGTTATGGCCACTCCTGGTTTGGAAAGAACTCAGACCAGGACATCTCAGATGCCATGTGACAGGTTTTGCTGCACATGTAAATAAACGAGAACACCAGTCAGCTGTTTCACAGTGCAAAACTATCATCATTGGCAAAGGATGAGATTTGACTGATGTCCAAAAGGGCATGATGATAGGATACCAGGTGAAGGGTGGTATCATCTAGGAAACCGCTAACTTCCTGGGATGTTTTAGTGCCACTGTAGTGAAGGTGTAACAAGAATGGACATTGAGTGCCTCCAAAAGTCATAACAGTGGTACCATGAACCATTAATGCCAGAGGAGAGTGAAGACTCCAGTGATATATATACTGTATATTCATACAAACCGGATTCCAAAAAAGTTGGGACACCAAACAAATTGTGAATAAAAACTGAATGCAATGATGTGGAGATGGCAAATGTCAATATTTTAT
>BRDA01014088.1:2501-14308 GCA_036984385.1 Crenuchus spilurus
TATATATATATTTATATATAGTATAGTAAAGTTTTATATATTGTTTGGTCCACTTTCTTTGATTTGTATATATACTTTGTACATCCCTTTAAAAAAAATTTAATTATAAGAATCTGGATGAATTTCAGTGCATAAAGGGCAAAGTCTCAAGCCAAAACACATGTGGGCTCCAATCCTTCAGATGGCGCTGCATTAAAAGCTGTCATTCATCTTCATTCATAATAGCTGATGTAACCACATGAGTTTGTAATTATTTTGGCACACATTTGCCAAACACTACAATACAGAGTTACATTCAAAATGCCTCTTGAAACTTTACTATGCTAAATGTTAACCATGTCTAAAAGTGGTATTGACTTCTCTGGGATTGGAGGAATCTGGGACGGACTATCACACAGTGGAAATGTGTTGTGGTCAGACAAATCAGCATTCCAGAAAAAATGTACACAGTGTGCTCCAGACTAAAAATGGAAAGGACCTTGCAGACTGTTATCAGCAACAAGTCAAAATGCCAAGGTCTGTCATGGTATGGTATCAGTGCTCTTGGCAAAGCTCATTTACAGTATAGTGAGATTTTATAGCAACATATGTTGCCTTAAAGATTACCATTTTTAGGGACGTTCATTCATTTTTCAACAAGACAATGCAAAACCACATGCTGCACATATTACAAAGGCATGGCTGGAGAACAAGATGGTATTGGTACTGGACTGACCTGCATGCACTCTTGACCTGCCCCTGATAGAGAATGTGTGGAGATATTGTTGCAGATCAGATGTGTTTACAGAAAGAATGTGACACAATATCATCTGAAATGCTTAATTGAATTTGCATTTCTTAATTTGCATTTTTAATGACTTTTTACACACTGTCCCAACTGTATTTGGTTTGTATATGAATAATTTGTTTGGGTGACTGCAAATATGCCCAGCGTTGATTATTTTCCATTCTTTGGAAGCTACAGATAAGTGATAGACAGGAGGTGTTAACTGCTGAGAGTCTTACATGCGAGATAGACCTGCTGTGGGGGGAGATCTGAACAGCGTGACATTTCTGAAAGGTCACATGTCAGAAGGGACTGGAGAGAATGTCAGGGCCATGCTGTTTTGGTGTTAGTGGCCCAGCAAAAGGATAGAGAAGAGACAAATGGAAGCAAACAGTTGAACAAGAAAAAGGTGAGGGAATAAAAAAGGAAAGCATTATAGTATGTGTAAAATTGATGCTTCGGCATTGACACACTTGAGAACATGTCTGTCACTGCAAATATGTTTGCTTTATTTCTTAGGAATCACGTTAAAGTGAGCAAAGTGACCTGGTTGCTGTTTTGTAATTGCAAACATATTAAATTATCTACTGAAATGCTGCATCAGTGACATCAAGCAGGTGTCACTTTCTTTAGGTTTACACAGAGACTGCTGTGGTGCAGGAAACCAGAGTGTTTCCCTCCTAACCGTCTCATCTCACAAACAAACAGCTGCTGCAACAGCTCTGACAGCCAGAGATTGACATTAAAGCTTGAGGTATACTGGAAACACAGTTTAACTGATTCACCTGGGACTAAGGTCATAGACTCAGTTCATATTACAGTGTAAGTATACAACATATATAACATCCACTTAGACACAGTGTGCATTAGCTATTGCATTATACAGTAGCCTGTAGGTGTCTGTTTGGAGTAATGAGTAAAATGAATATGACAAGAAATCTCTTCTAAGAAATTGTCATTTCCTATAGAGAGTATACCAATGACATCACATGACGAAGCTTATAATTCACAGTAATAATAATAATAATAATAATAATAATAATAATAATAATAATGCCAATAAAAAGTGAGACCAAAATATCTCTGATGCCCTCTAATGGCTGGTTGCAGTACAACTTTAAACCCCACCCACAACCTTTGATCACAACATCATATCATTCATCTTTTTATTATTTTTTTCATGAGATTGAGCATCAAACATTATGAGTAATAACATTTTCAGCATTAAAACATAACATAAATATATATAGCAGTATGTAGAAGTGAGGTCAGACTAGTTTTAATGCATCACTCACAGAATAATTAAAGAATGGTAAAGCTGACAAAACCACATTTAGTCTTACGTTCACTTGTCCAATGCAGCAAATGTGCAGATATTTTGTGAATCATTTGCTCCCTCTAATGGTGATGAGAATGAAATAAACTGGAACATCACTTCTCATACACTGCTGCACACTGTTCCTCTTCCTCAAAATGTCTAAACTATTTAAAGAAACTATCAGCTGTCATGTTTTTTTTTTTTTTTTTTTTTTTTTAAAGAGCTTATGTGACATAAAAATGAAACTGTAAATATACAATTTCCAATTCAGTAGATTTACGAAGGACTATTTCTTTATTATCTACACTTATTGCTTTATAATCTACACAACTGAGACAGAAGTAGCTTCTAAAAGTATAATCATTATCTTTTACATCTTTTTTTTTTTCTTCTCATTAAAAATGTCCACTGAATAACTATCCAAAAACCCATCCACCCACTCACTCACCCACCCATCTCTCTCTCTCTCTCTCTCTCTCTCTCTCTCTCTCTCTCTCTCTCTCTCTCTCTCTCTCTCTCTCTCTCTCTCTGTATCTGTATCTATCCACACCCCCATCTATCTATACATCCACCCATTCATCTCTCTCTCTCTCTGTATCTGTATCTATCCACACAAACCCCCATCTATCTATGCATCCACCAATCCATCTATCTGTTCATCCATCCATCCATCCATCCATCTATCTATCTATCTATCTATCTATCTATCTATCTATCTATCTATCTATCTATCTATCTATCTATCTATCTACACTGTAAAAAAAAAAGTTGAGAAAACTCAAAATTTCAAGGCAACTTACTACACTCATTTTTTCGAGTTTTGATCCCAACTCAAACTTTTAAGTTTTAAAGAAATTCACCAACTCATTATTTTTTGTTCAGATAATTTTTTTTTCCACAGGTACACTCAAAAAAGAAATGCTTTAAATGAACTTAATTTAATCATGGACAGTGGTTCCACACAAAACAATTGTGTTTGTTCAACATAAAAATTTCTTTTGAAGGCTACGCAAAAAACTTGTGTGATTACAGTTTTTCTCAGTCGATTTGGTTCATTACTCACATCATGATTAACATTCTCATCACAACAAGTGCATTTCTCACAACAGTTAGTGCAAACAGCAAAACTCAATAAAACACTTGCAAAACCTTGAACCCCACTCAGAATTCTTTGTCTTTGCCTCAAAAGCAAATATTTATGTCAATCAACTAGTCAGTGCCATCAGAATGTCTCGTCTGTGTCTCACTGAACAAGGCTGTCAGAATACTTGTTTTTTGAATACTTGTTTTGTCAGCTTTTGATTACAGAAACGCTGGATATTCTGTGGTTTATCAATTGAAACAATATGTGTTATATACAAAATACAAACTTACACAGAACACAAAGTTACATATGACTGTATGTGGGAGGCTGACTGCAAGAAATTGGACTGGAATTAAATTTATACAGAAATATTCTTTTACTCTATTGTTCACACAGAAATTTGTTGACAAAAAAATAGATTTACAGTAAATTCAGGAAAGAGACAACTGGCAGCTTTCAATAACACAATACAAAAACTACAGTCAGCAGGTTCATCTGGGTGTGCGTCTGCTGATTGTACACCTTCCATCTCCAGGCTGAGAAGAACTCCTCAGTTAGGTTTAGGATGGAGAACAGGGTGGGAGGAAGTCCATCAGCATTCTATGGTGAATGGTAA
Source organism: Crenuchus spilurus (assembly GCA_036984385.1). Taxonomy (NCBI): domain Eukaryota; kingdom Metazoa; phylum Chordata; class Actinopteri; order Characiformes; family Crenuchidae; genus Crenuchus; species Crenuchus spilurus. The sequence continues at coordinate 6,286 of BRDA01014088.1, forward strand.
ACCATTGCCTGATGGTGTTAGAGTGTTAAAAAATCAAAAAAGTCCTCTTACATCCCACCTCTGTCATTATCAGGGTTGATCCCTGTAGATGCTGTATAATAATGTAAGGAGATGCTGTGTGTTATAGGGCCCTATAATAGGAATATGTATAAGCAGCACACATTGTGATGGTTCCTCCCCGTTGCCCTGGTACATCAGTGGTAGCCCTTTGGCCGATGATGTTTAGACTACAGCTTCTGCATTTTTCAAGTTTGAAGCCTCTTACAGGTATAAAAGTGCGGAGTGGTTCCACTGATTCCAGCTCTATGATACACTGAAGCATAAAAGGAGAAATTAAGTGCATATAATGTTCATTTTGGACAAGAAACAGTTACAGATGTTTCAGCCAGTGCAAATATGTCAGTATGCATAAGGGTTTTACCTGTACATACTGGTACTGGTTCTTTCACCCTGTCACCATGTTTTTGAAATTGAACTTTGTACAGCAGTTTCATGCTCATCTGGTGTCATTGAGAGCTGTAAGCTGTTTGATTATTGTTTGATCTAAACCTGCACAAATTCCCCTTCTTACCTGAATGCCAAGATTCGCCTTGGATGATTGTACAACTTCATCAATTTAGGATAAATGACCTAAATTTATCAAAACATTTCATAGAAATGTACAAATGATGTCTGAGCGATATGAGAACATGTTCAGCACTTTTGCATGTAATGACCTAGGCGATGCCCCTAAACCTAAATGTTTTGGAGGGAAAGACAATTTAACAGACAATCAGTAGAACATATTTTGATGAACATGACATAAGCAACTGATAATGTAAAAAACAGCAGATAATTGTACAAAAGCATTTGCAAAATGAGAAACACAAGGAGAAATGCTATTAATGCTATTATGATCTGCACAAGTGACAAGGAGATGTGGAGATTGTATGAATAGTTTTCAGAATTTCAATTCTGATGTGAGAAATGAACCAAATCGACTGTAGTGTGGGAGGTTTTATGGATAAATTGGACCAGTCTGGTGGCCAATCTTCATTAATTGCACATTGCACCAGTAAGAGCAGAGTGTGAAGGTTCAATTAGCAGGGTAAGAGAAGGTTCAATTAGCAGGGTAAGAGGACAGTTTTGCTCAAAATATTACAATGCACAATGCACCAATACACACAGCAAGACCGGTGAAAGATTGATTTGATGAACATGAAAGTGAAGTTGAACCTCTCCCATGGCCTGCACAGTCACCAGATCTATATATTATTGAGCCACTTTGGGGTGTTCTGGAGGAGCGATCAGTAAACGTTTTCCTCCACCAGCATCACGTAGTGACCTGGCCACTATCCTGCAAGAAGAATGGCTTAAAATCCCTCTGACCACTGTACAGGACTTGTATATGTCATTCCCAAGACGCAAAAGGAGGCCCTACACCTACTAATAAATTATTGTGGTCTAAAACCAGCTGTTTCAGTTTCATTGTCTAACCCCTGTATATCTGCGCTGTTAGTACTGGTCAGGAACTTCTGCACTACATTTCCCGTGAGCCTTTGCTGCGCCACGACCATGAGCGGTCATGTGGATGGAAATAGAACCGTGTATCCGCTGAGACAAAAGTTCTGCTAAAGATGCAGGAGGAGGATGACACCTCAGCCCGTCCGCTCAGGAATTCTCGCGTTTTCGCGACCAAGTCTGTGGACGTGTCGGACTGTGACAGCACGAAGGAGCCCAGTCCCAAACTATGCGGCTACCTGAACAAGCTGGCGGGGAAAGGGCCGCTGAAGGGCTTCAAAACCCGCTGGTTTGTGTACGATCCGAGGACGTGTTACTTATACTATTTCAAAACCCCGCAGGACGCGCTTCCGCTCGGACACATCGAGATAGCAGACGCGTGTTTCACCTACGACGTGGAGGCAGGAGAGGAGGGACAGTTTGAGATCCGGACAGCAGGGAAGGAGTTTTTACTGAAGGTAAACAGGGACTCAAACGTGTCTTCTGTGTTTCTGAATGGTCAGGTCCAGTTTCCACTCGAGATCATTAAAGAGGACATGTGGACCCTGTCTTAAGGCAGTGTGTCAGTGTTTTTGTTCTGTAGCTGTAGTTTACTGTCTGTAGTCCTTGTTGTACTTTCCGCCCCTTACTGTGCTTAATGTATTGCTTCTCCACATTAACATAATGATCTGGCTGTTGTTTATTATGAAATCCTGTTAGTGTGAGAAACAGTGCACTTTATTAAGCTGTCAGGCCATAGTTCTTGAAAATGTCCATACTCAAGTGTCTCTTAGTCATCAGGTCAGCTGCTCTGTTTTTAAGTGATATTTTGTTTCACTAAATGAGAAAGATCAAATAAACTTTCTCTTCCTCAGTTCTGCCTCAGGTCTGCATTTCCCCTCATCCAACCTGTAATGGATTTGTACTTTAATCCCATTAGCTACTTTACCCCATCAATGACTTGTTGTGATAAAGCTAGGTAAACATGTAAAGTGATATTTCTTTATTTACTGTTGATCAGTTTGGCTTTCAGCTTAAGAAAATCAGAAATCCAGACTATTAAATTAATAGAATATTTCATTTGGAGTTTGAGTAAATTACTATTCAAACAGTATCAACATTTAAATAAAACATTAGAAATATGGTGTTTCATGTGTAATTAATTTAAAATATAACAGTTTATCTTCTTTAATTAAATTATGAACACAAATGTACTTTTTCACAATATTGTATATTTTGGAAATGCTTTTAGTATAATGTGCCAATATAACCTACTAGACTAATCTAATAGTGTAATCTAGAGTAATCTACTAGTGTAATCTAGAGTAATCTACTAATGTAATCTGTTATTGTAATCTGCTGGAGTAATCTATTACAGTAATCTACTAGTGTATACTACAGTAGTAATTTATTATTATAATCTACTAGAGTAATCTACTAATATTTTCTGCTTGTGTAATATACTAGAGTAATCTGCTAGTATTATCTATTCATAATTTGTTAGTGTAATCTGTTATTGTAATTTATTAGTGTAATATGCTAGTGTAATCTACTAATATTATCTACTTGTATAATCTACTAATATAATCTATTACAGTAATCTACTATAGTAATCTAGGGGTTGTCTGGAAATAATTAGATTTCAGTTACTTTGCGTTTGTGGCTTCTCTAATCAGACACATAAAATAATCCCATATTGACCTTTTAGCTGATGAGTGGAATTTGTTGTGTTCTCAGCAGGGGAGTGCTTGGATTGATAGCCACTGACAGAATGGTGTGCTGTCTTTTCAGGTTCAGACTTTATTTGTTAATTGTAGGCATTAAATTTAATGCAATTAACTGCACAAAAATGAAGCTACTATTCAGCATGTCAACACTAAACATTGGCCGCAATTCAACATTTATGTACAAGTTATATAAGTTCTGCATACATTCTTATTTTCCATATTTATGTTTTGATCATACTTATGACACAGTTCTTCAACCCTTTTTGTAGTATCTTAATTTGTTGGGATCTTTTCTATAAAATGACTAAAGAGTGAATACAGCAGGATTGGCCACAGTCTGAACCTGAGATTTATGAGGGCAGTTGAGTCACAATGTACTTCCCATATATAGACTGCAGGTATGCCAGTCCTGGGTCTTTTTTATTGGTTGGCACATATGGCAAGTCAACACGCTTACTGATATTAATGCCATTCATCATTGTTTGTTAAACTTTCTGTCCTTATCTACTCACATATAAAAACCACGTCCAGGGCTGTGACACGTCATCTGTTCTAGACTATTTGACAAGGTTGAATTTTGTTTAATTTGAGCAAATCCCATCAATCCTTGGAATTGAATGTGTCGGACACTTTTTGTTTTTATCTTGAGTTTTGTCCGAAACACATCATGTGTTTAGTTGGGTGATTGGGTTCGACGTTATCCAAACTGGAACTGAGACTGAAACCCACATGATCGCTTCCAGTGAGCACAATCACCCTCACACCTCCCCGTGTTCCTCTAAAGGAGACAGGTAGAGCGCCGTGTTGTACCAACTGTGTTGTACTAAATATTATCTGAATGAATATATGAAATTTTGGTTTGTTTCTAGAAATGAAGCTCGATTATATGAAAGCTTTAGCAGAACCAAAACAGAACAACAGTGTCTGAGTCAGAACTAGAACCGAATCAGTTGAATAAGAACTCTACAGAATGTGTACTCATTTACCTATTACCAGAGAAGTTGCAGATCCAGTTGTGAATGTCAGTGTTTCCCCTAAAGTTGGAGCTAAAGTCTCTATTTTTAATTTTTTTAAATTGGTGTATGATTTTCTAGAGCTACAGTTAAAGTACAAGTACAAATAGTCTTTGTGCTTTTGTTTGTTCTACACAGTTACTAATACAGGTGCATCTCAATAAATTAGAATGTCATTGCTAAGTTAATTTATTCAGTAATTCAATTCAAAAAGTGAAAGTTGTATATTATATAGATTCATTACCCGCAGAGTGTCTATTTAATTTATTATTAAACTATTATATAAAAGTAATTCACAAAATGTTTTTAATACATAAATGTTGTTCTACTGAAAAGTATGTATAGTATTCACAGTACTTGGTCGGGGCTCCTTTTACATGGATTACATCAGTGCTGTGTGGCATGGAGGTGATCAGCCTGTGGCACTGTTGAGGTGGTATGGAAGCCCAGGTTACTTTGATAGACCTTCAGCTCGTCTGCGTTGTTGGGTTTGGTGTCTCTCATCTTCCTCTTGACAATAGCTCATACAGTAGATACTCTGTGGGGTTTAGGTCAGGTGAGTTTACTGCCCAGCACAGTGATACTGTGGTTATTAAACCAGGTGTTGGTACGTTTGGCAGTGTGGGCAGGTGCCAAGTCCTGCTGGAGAGTAACTCTCTCCACTGTTCATGGAAGGTATTCTACTAGATCTTGTAGCATTGCTGTGAGGATTTGATTATATTCAGCAAGAAGAGCCGTAGTGAGGTGAGGACGTTAAATGATCACCTCATTCCTAATTCTTCCCAAAAGTATTGGATGGAGCACCGTGCTAGAGAATACAGGTCCACAGCTCAGTGCTGGGGGGCGTTTTACCCCTCTAGCCCACATCTGGCATTAGGAATGGTATTAATAATAGGTTCATGTTTATCTACACCAGAGAGTCCTATTGTATTGACCGTATTTCTCAAGCTGTGTGTGCACTTGAACATCTGTCAACAATACTTGCAACTTAGAAGTGGTGTCCGGAAACATTTGGACATATAGTGTATGTTGAAAATATATGAAGTAAGAGCCACTCTATTTGGACACTTTTGTGTTGTACACAATGGTGCATAAAAGTAAATTAACTATTAAATTGCTACTTACAATTAGTTGTATTAACTTAACTGAGAGCTTGTATTTACAGTGGTGCTTAAAAGTTTGTGAATCTTTTGTTCTATATTTCTGCATATATATGACCTAAAACATCATATTTTCACACAAGTACTAAAAGTAGATAAAGAGAACCCAGTTAAACAAATGTAACACAAATATTATACTTGCTCATTTATTTATTGAGGAAAATGATCCAAAATGACATATTTGTGAGAGACAAAAGTATGTGAACCTCTGAAATTAGAGTCAGGTTTTTACAATCAATTCAATCACCTTACAATTAGGTGTGAGTGGCTACCCTGTTTTATTTAAAGAACTGGGATCTATCAAAGTCTGCACTTCACAACACATTTTTGTGGAAACGTATCATGGCAAGAATAAAGGAGATTTCTGAGGACCTCAGAAAAAAAGTTGTTTATGCTCATCAGGCTGGAAAAGGTTACAAAACCATCTCTACAGAGTTTGGACTCCACCAATCCACAGTCAGACAGATTGTGTACAAATGGAGGAAATTCAAGACCATTGTTACCTCCCCAGGAGTGATCGACCAACAAAGATCACTCCAAGAGCAAGGCGTGTAATAGGCAGCGAGGTCACAAAGGACCGCAGAGTAACGTTTAAACAACTGAAGGCCTCTCTCACATTGGCTAATGTTAATGTTAATGAGTCCACCATCAGGAGAACACTGAACAACAGTGGTGTGCATGGCAGGGTTGCAAGGAGAAAGCCACTGCTCTCCAAAAAGAACATTGCTGCTCATCTGCAGTTTGCTAAAGATCACGTGGACAATCCAGAAGACTGTTGGAAGAATGTTTTGTGGACGGATGAGACCAAAATATAACTTTTTGGTTTAAATGAAAAGTGTCATGTTTGGAGTATAACACTGCATTCCAGCATAAGAACCTTATCTCATCTGTGAAACATGGTGGAGGCAGTATCATGCTTTGGGTATGTTTTGCTGCATCTGGGTCAGGACGGCTTGCCATTATTGATGTAACAATGAATTGTGAATTATATCAGAGAATTCTAAAGAAAAATGTCAGGACATCTGTCTATGAACTGAATCTCAAGAAAAGGTGGGTCATGCAGCAAGACAACGACCCTAAGCATACAAGTCATTCTACCAAAGAATGTTTAAAGAACAGTTACCGGAAACACTTAGTTGCAGTTATTGCTGCAAAGGGGGGTCACACCAGATACTGAAAGCAAAGGTTCACATATTTTTGCCTCTCACAAATGTCATATTGGATCATTTTCCTCAATAAATAAATGAGCATGTATAATATTTCTGTCTCATTTGTTTAACTGGGTTCTCGTTATCTCCACAGCTCAGTGCTGGGGGGCGTTTTAACCCTCTAGCCCACACCTGGCATTGGGAATGTTATTAATAGGTTCATGTTTATCTACACCACAAAGTCCTATTCTATTGGCAGTATTTCACAAGCTGTGTGTGCACTTGAACATCTGTCAACAATAGGTGCAACTTAGAAGTGGTGTCCGGAAACATTTGGACATATAGTGTATGTTGAAATGTACGAAGCAAGAGCCACTCTATTTTGACACTTTTGTTCTGTACTTTAATAGTGGTGGAATATTTTCCCCAATAAATAAACGAGCAAGTATAATATTGTTGCCTCATTTGTTTAACTGGGTTCTCTTTATCTACTTTTAGGACTTGTGTGAACATCTGATGATGTTTTAGGTCATATTTGTACAGAAATATAGAAAATTCTAAAGAGTTCACAAACTTTCAAGCACCATTGTAAGCACTAAGACCAGCCAAAAGATGGGCTTGCTGCTTGGCTTGAATAGGCTGTATAAAATACTACAATAATTAACATAGTTTGCAGTGGTGCACTTAGTACCTTTTGACAGCCAATATGAGACGATGTCGGTGAAAAGAAGTGTTATGCAATTGTGGTTAAATTGTCTGTTTACTGAGGAAAAGTAGAAGAATTGTTGATAGAAAGAGTGGACATGTGACTGAGATTACCGGCCATGCCACTAAATTTCTACACTCTGATGTCCTCCTTGCAGGCACCCAATAAGCAGGCGATGCAATACTGGCTCCAGCAGCTGCAGCAGAAGCGATGGGAGTTTAGTAACACGCGAGGATGTGGAAACCGAGACAGCTTGTGCTCTCCCACACTGCTCTACTCTCACACTGGACTGGTGGCCAAAGATGCAGGTAAGGGCATGAAGAGATCCCGAGATTTGCAGATACCTCACATCTTATCAGATGTACACACTCTCTGTGACTGTGTTTTGAGGAGTTGCATCTGTTCTCCTGCTGTTGCAGCAGTGCAGGAATTTCTCAGCCTTCTGCTCAGGCTAAACAATCCAGTGAGTCAGAGGTCAATGAAGTACATCTGTTCTTATGTAATATGGCTAATATTTAACATTTGAACATTTTCAAACAGGCTTACTGAAGTTGCCACATGTCCATAAACATGTCATAAAAAAGTTAAGATCAAGAATTTATCTTTCCTTTCCTCTCCTCCCTCCCTCCCTTCCACCCCCTCTCCTCTTCTCTCTCTCCCTCCCTCCCACCCCCTCTTCTCTCTCCCTCCCTCCCACCCCCTCTCCTCTTCTCTCTCCCTCCCTCCCTCCCTCCCCCTCTCCTCTTCTCTCTCCCTCCCTCCCTCCCACCCCCTCTCCTCTTCTCCCTCC
>BRDA01014089.1:0-12550 GCA_036984385.1 Crenuchus spilurus
TTTCTCAGATTTTTTTAAATATCCAGAGAGTTTTAAATATAAATAGAAAAATATTCACAAGTAAAAACCACAGAGAGAACTTACTGTCCCAAAATGTCCCTAAAACAAGATTCATTTCAATGTATGCAAAAAGATAAGTCTATGAGCTGAGGACAACCTTTGACCAAAGATAAATGTTTAAATGTTTGATCTGTAAGAGCTAAATATGTAACAGGACATTTTAGAACAGAACGTCAGCAAATAATAGCCGAGATGAAATATGATACACTCATCAGAAGTGGGCACAAAGTGTAATGGATGTCTTTATAGTTACAGCAAGAGGCCAAAAAGACTCTCTTGAGCAGGCGGGAAAAACAAAACATTTTCTCAGAGCCTGAAGAAAAACAGATGAACCTCAGTTACACAATCCTGTGTCTCAGAATACACACAAGTCCACATCTCATCCGGTGGCTCTGGAACCATGTTTGGACAGAGCGTGAGCTGTCTGGATTTTAACTAAACCATATCCACACACTGAATGTCATCATAACGAATAAAAAGAAGTGTTTGCAGCTTTTACATTTTTCAGAGACAACTCAACTTCCTCTCTTAAGTAAATGTTAGAAGAAATGTCATAACAGTGCTAAGGAGCTATGACACCAACCACAGCAATCTGGGAAATTTACACCTTAACCATCATCTTACAGTCTGCTGCAGTAAGTAAAAGGCAATACAGTAACAGCCAGCACACAGTCATATCAGAATACTATGACCCCCTACCTAATAGTGAACATAACCACGCTTGGCTCAGAGAGGTGACTCTGTGGTGATCTCTGAGACTTTCCTCATTGTTCTGTGTTCATAACTGGTTCACTGTGGTAAGTCAATTGCTCTGTACCACTCACTGAACTTCTGGCATCAGTGGCCACTGGGGCACCACTGTAATGCCTATGGGAGGAACTCACTGTATGAAAAGTCCAGTCTCAGTACACCTTCACTACGGCAGCTCTAAAACATCGCACAAAATTAGAGGTTTCTAATGTGCTACCACACTTCACCTGGTACCCTATTATCATGCCCTTTTGGTCATCACTCAAATTGTGTGCTGTGCCCATCGTTTTGCACTGTGCACTTATTAATACATGCAGCCAACCCTGTCATATGGCATCTGAGACATCACAGGACAAGTTCATTCCAAACCAAATGGTGCTCATAATATTATGATATGACAGTGTACATCACAGTGTGTCAACATTTTCAAAATATACAGATTTTGTGACTGTAACAGCAGCCACAATTGTAAAAATAATGTATTTTACATGCAGTTACTATATAATTTTTAATTACTATACACTTTCTAGATTAGTATACTTGTATGGTTGTTGTTTTTCTATAAATATTCTAAAGAAAACAGCCACAATAGGAATATTTCCATTATATACTAAAAACAGCATATTGTGATGTAATTAATTATAATAAAATATTAGGGGTGTAAAAAATAACTGATGTGAATCAGAAGACTGATTTTGACTTAAACAATGTGAGTGCATCAGTACATGGACCCCTAAATCGGTCTATTGGTAAAATGAACCGGCCGATGGCCCGAATCAAGAGCTGTCAATCACTTTGGTGTTACTGATGTGCTTCTGCTGCTGCTGTAACTCATATTATTTCCTACCCGATTATATTGAACCAAATTGTATCGAAATCGTACTGAATCAAATCTAATCGAGTCGGTCCAATTAAAAAATAAATAGTTTCTGAATCGTATCGTACCGCATGAATCGAGATACATATCGATCATCATTTATTGGACAGATACACACCCCTATAAAATAACCACCATATTGCCTGCACTTAGGGGTAACTAGTAAATATGGCTCACCTTCACAATGCCCTGAAATACAAGACGTCACTGTTACAAAGAACTAGTCCTTACCCTTCCTCTAAAAGTAATAAAACTCAGAACATTAATACCATCTCGACACTGTCTGCCATTCATTCATTTTGATGAAGCTTCTATATATTTAATAAAAAAAAAGATTACTCCAATTCTGGTGAACATTTTGAATCATAGACTATGAGGCAACGGCAACTCACCCAACATAAGTGGTGTAATTATTCTGACTAACCGAAATCAGTTATGAAGGGAAAATAGACGGCAGTCCTGCATACCTGGGAGGGACATTTAAAGTAATAAACTTCAAATAGCAATTAAATCAATAAAAACTCCATGTGACTGCAATCACAGCACTGATCTAAGTAACAATAACAAACAAAGTAGCCCTTAAACGTTGCTTCCAACTACATTTATTATCCGAGCTTTCCTCTTCAGAAAGCTTTACTGGCCTCGTATACTGCTCTGTTACAAACCCAGAACAAACACTGCGCTGATGAAGGAGGACAAGTCTGATCAGAAAGGACGAACATTCAACACATCTTTTATACTCATTTCATCACGATTTGGAAAAGGAGCTGTTTGGCTGTACGTCCTCAAAGTTCCATACAAATGCAACAAAAACAGAACGTCTGTGCCAGAAGAAAACCCACAGTGCTTCCATTAAGGGAGGAAATGACTTGTGCCCCTTCAGGAACACTGTAATTGTTTGTGGTAATGTGTTTGTGGTAGTCACCTGACAGAGCTCTGCAGCAGCAGCCAGCCGTCCTTCACCTCCGCCTGTTTCTGAGTAACACTGACAGTCAGAGCCGGGTGCAGGTTAGAAAGCTGAGACACTGTTACATCCAACACCTGTACACAGAAAACACACACACACACACACACACACACACACACCAGGCTGTGAGAACATGTGCCTGAAGCGGTGAGCAGCCCTATACATGGCACTCAGGGAGCAGTAGGAGGTTAGGTGCCTTGCTCAAATGCACTTCAGTCATGACCTGCCCGGATCAAACCAGCGACCTTCCTGTCACAAGACCAGATCCCTAAACACCAGACCACGTCTGCCTTAATATACTGTCTAATATGCAACAAAAAATGTGCTTAATTCACAGTTCCTCATCATTTACGTAAGTAAACACAGTAAAAAGATTACTCCCTATTTTCTTACCTTTCACATCACTTTCTATACTTTCTTAAAAAGGTCTGTGGTTAATATAAACTGGCTAATATGACAAAAAATATAAAATCACAAAACTTGTCATTTTATAAAATGGAGATATGTATCATAATATTTCATTCTTCTTTAGTTAAGGATAACATGCAGAAGGACAAAAGACATCAGAGAATAAGTAAACAAATCAAATTAGAATCTTTTTATGAAATGTGCAGCTGTTCTAAGACAACAAAGGACACTGTGATGTACTGAATTTATCATGAAAACTTATCACATTGTGTGTTATTTTGTGGTAAATCTAGAAGCGAGTGTATTTTCTGTTCAGTTTAAGATCTTTGGGTCTGTACACAGGTTTTATATAACACAAATTATTACCATTATTTGACTGGCAATATCCCGCATCTCTCTGTCTGCACTTAGGTCAGCTCTGTCAGAGAGGCCTTTACTCTGAAAGGAGAAGGTGTCATCATCATCTGTCATGTAAAAATAGTCATGCAATACTTCAGCAGCCATCAGCAGTAATAATAATAATAATAATAATAATAATAATAATAATAATAATAATAATAATAATAATAATAAATCATAATAAATCACAATAAACAATAATAATAATAATAATAATAATAATAATAATAATAATAATAATAATAATAATAATAATACATTTTATTTATAGGCGTCTTTCTAGACACTCAAGGTCACCTTACATATCAATAGAAAATATAAAGAAAAATAAAATAAAATATAAAATAAAGTATAAATAAGTTAAAAACACAGTATAAAAATAAGATTTGTAAATGCAATAAAAACAGCCAATGCAGATGAGATCACGTCAAATAAGCTAATCTGAACAGATGGGTTTTTAATTTAGATTTGAAGAGTGAAATTGAATCAGTGTTACGAAGATCTGGTGGGAGTGAATTCCATAGCTGAGGAGCAGAGTGGCTAAAAACTCTGCTCCCCATAGTAACTAGACGAGCAGGGGGGACAGTTAAGTGAATGGAGGAAGACGATGTAAGAGTGCGGATGGGTGTGGAAATGTGAAGAAGATCTGAAAGATATGGAGGTGCAAGATTATGAATAGCTTTGAATGTTAATAGAAGTATTATTTAATTGATGCGTTGAGTGATGGGGAGCCAGTGTAATTGCTGTAGGGTGGGAGTGATATGATGAATAGAAGGGGTGTGTGTTATAATACGAGCTGCTGAGTTTTGTACCAGTTGAAGTTTATGAAGAGTTTTTTGAGGAAGACCAAACAAAGAATTACAGTCATCTAAACGTGAGGTAACTAAACTATGTACAAGGATGGAAAAGTCAGTAAAAGTCCAATTGAGCCTAACAGGACTTATATACTGGTTGTCGAAAAATAAGGATTATTACCACATTATTGATGGAACAGATAATATTATCAGCCTGCTGGTAGAAGGAAGAGACTTCCAAAGCCATCTGCAGATTTTCCTGACAGTCTTTCAAGTGGGACTGAACTTTTAACCACCTAGAACACAAATTCAAACACATACTGAAACAATGAATGTAGTTCACTGAATGACTGATGCATCTTGTGGAATTATCACAGAGGTTTTACACACATTTTGTTAATGTGTTTCCTCCTAGTGGAGATGTTTTTGCCTTCACCCTTCATCTGTTTCTCCAGTTTGAGGGCCAGATGGTTTATCTCCTCATGAAGGTTTCTATAAAGCTGCTCATCCTAAGATTAAGCACAACAAACAATCTGAGTCTTCAAAATTCACCCGTGAGCTGTCATGAAGATGTAGTGATTATAAAAGCCTGAAGAAGAAGTCTCCAACAGTCCACTTGGCGAGACCTTGACTGCTTCTTGTTTCGAAAGGCCTCACCTGTTTCAAATCTAGTATCCTTCGTGTCAGCTGCAACTTGTCGATGTTTTCCCCGAGGAGGCTGGCCAGCGATTGCTCCTCTTCCTGCTGACACAGAAAAGTGTTTGCTTCACAGCTCAAAGTTGTTTAAGGCTAGCCTTTGTTTTCTTTGAGCAGAGCTACTGTTGTTCTAAATTAGCCTAGCTACCACAGAAGACAGGAAACAGTGTGGACTTGTTAAGCAACACCTCAGACTGTTGGCTGAAGGTAGAAAGGCTTTCAGATTGATGAACGAGGAAGGAAGAGAATAATATAAGTACTAGTATCTGACTTTCAAGCTCTGGGACATCTTTAAAGTCTTCCTTGTACAGGGTTTTTGATTCAGAGATAATGGGGAAATAATAAATGGAAAACTGCAGGAGATTAAAATGTCTTCATCCCAGAGCATCAAACCATTTCTGGGAACACATCACATGAAATGAATTTCTGCTGTTGGGTAGGAGACAGAAATTCATGATGTTTTACCTTCAGTTTGATCCATGCTTCCAGCTGATCCACTTTTTTATTGAACTCCTGCAGACCGTGAGCTCCAGTCATCACTTTAGCTTGAGTGGCTGCTGTCTGCTTCAGCATGCTCCACTGGTCTCTGAGGTGGCTGAGCTGCTTTCTCACCAGGTCAGAGGTCGGGTTCAGCTTACACAACAACAGCTCCCCCATCTTTACCAGCACACAAAACACATACAGATGTGCACTGAGCATGTCATGTCTAAAAACACCATTTAGTCACTTCAGCACACAGACTAGTGTGGGTTTATACATTAATAGATGAGAGTTAGTGCGAGTGCTGTAGAACAATGTTTACATTTACTGCATTAGGCAGATGTTCTTATCCAGAGAGATGTACCACAGTGTTTTGTCTCCATTAAGATGATTATCTCAGCTAGTACAGACAGATTAGAGTCTAAACTACTCTTCAGTTCAGACACTGTTAGAACTAAACCATCACTAATACCTAGAAAGAAGGAAAAATACACAATTATACACAAAATTAGAGCTTTACAATGCATTACAATAAGAGTTTAAACTAGTGCTGCTTAAGTGAACAACAAAGAGCTTCAGTCTGTGTTTGCTAGTCTTCCATGTGTCAGGATGGCAGGTCAAGCTGAGCCGAACTAGAAGCTTAAATGGTTCAAGGTGTAACTCGAGACTTGACCATAGTCATTAGGTAGTGAGGTGCTGGTCCATTTCTTGCTTTGTAGGTGAGCATCAGGGTTTTGAATCTGATGTGAGCAGCTACAGGAAGCCAGTGAAGTGAACACAGCAGTAGAGTGATGTGAGAGAACTTGGGCTGATTGAAGACCAGCTGAGCAGCTGCATTCTGGATCAGCTGCAGGGGGCTGATGGCTCACATAGGAAGACCAGCCAGGAGTGAGTTGCAGTAGTCGAGTCTTGAGATGATGAGAGGCTGGACAAGCCCATGGGAGTCATCCAGAATTAACACCATCTCAGCCATGAGTATATTACAAAAATTACACCGGTTATTATTCATAGTAATATTTATCATAAGCCAACAATGAGACTAAAATAGATCAATCACACTAAAGTCTGGTTAGATTCTGTGTGTAATTAAACAGGCATAACTCTGCAGTTTCTTTCACCAGTAATAATGCTTCTATTTATCTAACACAAATATAAAATTAGCTGACATTACTGCTACATAGGTAGAGGTTAGCTAACAGTATAATGCAGGACCATTATGCTTGAAGAAGTTGAAGTTTGTCTAAGCAGTCATGAAGGTAATCAGTTTGAAAATTTGGTGTTTTACGAGTTGATTAGGTAATCAGTACTTGGTTTGTGCCATAATCAAGCATTATCTCATTCATATTGTAAGGTTGGAACTGTTATTATTTCAGCCATTTCCAACTCCCACTCTCTATCTCGGCCTCTACCTGTCACTCATGATGTTGGTGCCTAGCTTTCTCTCACGTGAAGCCAGCCACCACATCACTAAAGAGCCAAACTCACTTGGAAAAGAGCACTGCCAGCTCTGCTACATTAGCTAACAGATGACAACATCTGTCAGTATCAATGGTGCTGGAGAAGAGAGAACGCAAAAGGATTCCAAAAACAACTGACTTTATTACAGAACTGTGACTGTGAAACACAGCAAAGTAGACACTACATAACTGTGCTGACAAAACAATGATTGACACAGACCACGGCACATGAGGAAGCATTTACATCACATGTAATCAAGGCTGGAGATGAATGAGCAGGGCTGTGAGATGAGACGAGACAGGTGTGGCCAATGACGAAACATGACGTGATTGAAAACAAAAGAGCACATGTAGAGAAGACGGCACATGGCAAATGTAAAGAAACAGGAAGTGGGTGAACCAAGGGATGAGGCAGAGGCTGGAGAATTACATTATTAGCTAGTTTTATGCTGAGTGATAAATGTAAAAATAACTGAATTTATACACATCACAATACTGTGATACACTTGAGGATCATAACATTATGTTTTGTGATACTGTATCCTCAAAAATAACCGATTTCACAGCATTTTTAATAACTCTGAAAGCTTGTTAACACAAATGTAGAAAACGCATTTTAGAAAAACTTTTAACATGGTTCTGTGTTTTTAAAACTGGAGATATCCATGCTTTTACTGTGCAGGCAACTGTGTCTCTCTCAAAGACATCCAGAGAGTGGATGAAAATGCTGGCTCTGTCCCTCAAGGTCCTGCAGTGTGTGAAGAACAATCTGAGACAGAAGTTCTGGGCCTTTAAGAACATTGGGCACTGAGAGAGTCTATTACATGTGTTTTGAAAATTTGTCATTTTAATAGCAAAATAATTTCCTAACAATTAAAAAGTATTACTCACCTATAAGCTAGATTTATAGTTACCCAGTCAAACATTTAGATTCACATAGTAAGCTCCTTTTATAATGTGATTTTGAAGTAAAATCAAAACCAAATTCTCTAGATGTTATAATTTGTCACAAGTTTCTAAGTGTAGGTAAGGGTTACAGAAGACATTATAGAGCATCCGCATCACCTGGTTAAGCTGAATCAATGTGTTCTCAAAGTCCTTCAGGTCTCTTTGGAGAGTCTGGGACACTTCCTCCCAATCTGCCAGTGAGCATCTCTGCATGTTACTTCTGTCTCTGAGCTTTTTCAACTTTTCCTGAATCCAAGCCTCTGCCTACAGAAGATTAAAAAAAGAACAGAGTCATTTTATCTGTTTTTTTTTTGTTGTTTGTTTGTTTGTTTGTTTGTTTTTTGGTACTTCAGATGCTGGATGGTTCACTGTTAAGAACGTATTTATGCATTTGTTTGTTGTTTACTTTTTACCCAACTGCACTACTCTTTAAGCTTTGTGTTTTGGTTTTTGAAACATTATTACATGCTAAGGTAGCTAAAGCCTATTTTATTCTCTCTTTTACTTTTAAAACCTGCAGTATGGGAACACTGTATTAAGCAAACCCATTTAAAGATATGAGAACTTCATGAACAGCACTCGCTGAAATGCAAAACACCATGGTTATTGCTCCTCATTGAGGAGCAGAAAACAGCCATTCCCTCTGTCTTCACTTCCAGCAACACTTCAGAACCATCATCAAGAAGAGCTCCTCTCCCCAAATGTTGTGTTACTCAAGGCAGAGGTTTCTTTTGGCCTGGCTGCAAGAACCATTGCATAAGTCCTTTAAAACTGCAATTTCTGGCTACATTTGTGTTGTAAGAATCAAAAACAGGTGGCCAAATCAAGAAACATCCCGTCCGTGTTTATTTGGTAAGAACACAATGACCACCAGGCGGTCTTCAGAAGCCCACCCAAGTCAAAGTGTTTGACTGGGTCTTGAAATGAGCTTGTCATATCTTCTAGAGTAAACACTGCAGCCATGAGTTTTATCATCAAACCTTATAAAATCAACAAATGACTACAGATATTGTTAGCTATGCTCAGTAAGCCTGAGAAAAGGGTTTGAGGTAATGTACCGTTGTTCCATAGTAGATTTATTCAAAAGAGGCATTATGGCCACCAAACATGCCCCCTTGCATGTGCTGACACCCTTCTCCACATTGCAAATTCATATATAGTGTTACCTCTCTTCAAAGGACTGGCTATTGCATGTAATGGCTCTCTGGGGCATTGAAGAATTCCTGTGTTAAAAAGCTTGTGTAAACACTACTGCTGCTATCACCTCTAGCATTGGCTGCACTCTCTGGGAGAAAGATTACTTCATGCAACGTCTAATGCTTTTGTTTCTTCCTCTTTCCTGGAAACAATGGGATGTTATTCAAAAATGCTACCAAATTAGCTCATATTGAGATGTTCAGCTTACATAACTTCATCGTTAGCCACCCATTACAGGGTTCATTGTCATCTTTTACATGTTCTTGACTTATGGAATTCATATAAGATGACTATAAGACAAGTATTATTATATTCTTTCCTTGTGAAGTGTTTATATAAGCTATATTTACAACTGAATCATAAGTTTAAGTGCATTTTGTGGAACAGCTCATTAACAGAAACAAAACCTGTCAGTCTGAGTGGATAATGTTGAGTAATTGTTTTTCAGTGGTTAATGTGGGTCTGACCAGAGCCCAGCAGCTGTGGCCACTGTCCTCAAGCCGAACTCCTTGAAAAATGTCATTGTGTGTTGGAGTCAGCACGGCAGTGAGATAAGGCGAGAGCGCGGGCTGCTCAGCTTCGTCTCAGCGGGCTAGAGGCGTGAAGAGACGAGGCCAAACAATGATCTCATCCACAAATAATTGCTCCTCTTGTGGCTGGTCCCCCTTCCCCTCCCACCCCCCTGTACTGCCTCTGCTCTCCTGCCCCAGACGAAAAGAACAAAAGGCCTAGCGAGTGAGTGAGTGAGTGAGTGAGAGAGAGAGAGAGAGAGAGAGAGAGAGAGAGAGAGAGAGAGAGAGAAAGAGAAAGAGAGAGAGAGAGAAAGAGAAAGAGAGACAGAGACAGAGAGAGAGAGAGAGAGAGAGAGAGAGCTCTCGTGGCAAGGTCAGAGGACAATAATGGTCTGTTTCCATCTCTATAAGCAAATGTCTGCCTGTCAATTTTTAAGCATTGTTTCCCTCTTTAGCAATGTTCTCCTTTGGCTTTGGCTGGACCACTTCCTCACCTTTCATCACAAACTCAGCTGCAAAGTTTGGAAAATAGGACTGACCTCAGACGGGGCAGAAGAGGACACTCTAATACTTTTTCAGTGAGAGTGAGGAAACAGTGGCAGCACAACAGAACCCAGCTAACAGTGAACGTTTCCAGGACTTTGATTGGCTTCATATAAAAGTTCTCTGAATGTTATTTCAAACATTCTCAAATATATCAGCGAAACATTCTAATAATGTTACATGGTTACATGGCAGAAATGTTCCCATAACCTAAACTAAATATCAGGGGAACATTCTTTGAACATAATGGTCCGGTGCTATGAGGAGGGAGTACAGATAAGGTAACTTTTTTATTTAAAAAAAACAAAAACAGCTTGAGGGTAGTAAGGTAAGTAGGTCACTGGATTTAGAAAATGTACAACAAATATATTTTGAATAACATATTTTGAGAATGATTCTACTGTAAAATTTCCCAGAGATAACAGTGCAATCATGTTCTCAGAGGCTGCAAAAAATTAAGGTACTCTTAAAAAGTACTCTTAAAAATTAAGGTACTCTTAAAAAGTACTCTTAAAAACTAAAATACTCTTAAAAAGTTCTCTAAAAATTAATACAAAATTCCATGTTGTGCAATGCCATGGAAGAAATATGTCTGAGTTCCTAAAGAATATTTCAGTTGATAGCTCTTTAAAGAATAATTTTTCTAAATGTGATGTGTGAAGCGCCTTTTAAAAGCATAAACAACCTCCTTGTTTTTTCTACAACTGTACATCTAAGCCAAGTAATATTATAAACTCCTCTCCTGAAATTTTCTAGGAGTAGCAGCAGAAAAAAGTAATACAGTCTGTTTTTAAAACAGTGCTTTAAGTGCTTTTTGGGAAGTAAAAAGCCTACATAACCTCCATGGAGAAATGTTTAAGAAGTTGTATTGTTTTGGGGGGATTCTGTAGTTTATTTTGTAAATTTCATTTATAACAGAATGGAACTGCAAATCCTACAATTTCAGTGGGTTGTGAGATAAAACAGTTGAGAACCACTGCTTTAAATGACATTAAATTGTGGAGACTGATTGGGCAGGAGGTGTCCATTCATTCTGAATAGTAAGACATCTCTAAAGTAGATTTGGTATTTAAAAAAAAGTTTTATATCAGCTCTGCAAACAGAATGGTGACCCTAACAACTGTAGTAAATAAACTTTGATTGTGATAGAGTATCCTCTCATACCACAACAGCTCATAAAGTGTGCAGCACCCTGGGTATAAATAGAAGTATGACCTTCAAGATGTGACAAAATTAATTTACTTCTTTATATTTCATCAATTATCGTCTAATAATTGGACACATTGGCAGCCACCGTTCCTTACTTTACATATACAATATTTTAAGAAGATCTTATTAAGGTGTAGTTTAGTACCTGAGATATCTCCTTGTTGAAAAGTGCATTTTGCTGAATGAAACAGCCGTCCTTCTGAACTAACGACACCTTTGATACCATGGAGACCTCCTTGTGATGGCAGGGTGGGCTTTTTCCTTTGACCAGATCCTTTATGGGTGATCGGGATTTTAACGCTGGCATCTGTGTAAAAAAAAGGAAGACATAGTCTTTCAGTCACAACAAGAAACATATTATAAAATAAAAACAAGAAGTCTGGTGAGTTTGTGTAAAGTCATGAGTAAGAGCTTATGGAATTAAATACAGAAATAAGCTCAAACAAGAACTGGGGTCATTTAAGGATGCTATTGACCAAAACCGTATGGCACAGTCATAGAGTGGTGAAGTTGTTGATGACTAAGTTACAGGCACCAGTTTGGCCTTGTAAATCACTTGCATCATTGATATTAAAGGGGAGGAGCACAAGACAAATTAATCACACATACACACAAGTAGTGTATGATAAGACAGAAAGTATTCAGGCAAAACTAACAAGAAAACTGCTGACTGAACAGAACTTTACAATTCAAATACACTGTACACACATTGTGTAATTTGTTCAAAGACATACAAAATATAAAAGCGGGTTAATTTAATGTATATTTGTAAGATGGGGTTGCGGCAGAAGGAGGCGGAAGCAGTGTGGATCCAGAAACGTGTTTATTGAAACACTCTGGTAGTGAAACAGAAACAAAACACTAGACTATGGCTTGACAGAAATAAAGACATGATGCCAGACAGGGTTGACACATACACACAGAATGACAGACACTGACTGAAACACAGGGAGGGCATATAAAGCACATTTAATCACAGGGAAAATACAAGCAGGGATGACAGGACCAGTGTTGGGAACGTTACTTTAAAAATGTAATTAGTTATAGTTACTCACTACTTGTTAAAAAAAGTTACTTAGTTAGTAACTGAATTACTCTATAATAAAAGTAACTCGTTACCAGGGAAAGTAACTATTTGCATTACAGCAAAAAAAAGTTATTTGTCAAAGAATAAGGATTTTTTGAAAAAGCAGTTTTCACAGTCAGTTGAAATGAGTAGATCAGAAAGGTGTTTGTACATAATGTGACCAGGA